>QRAM01000756.1:4065-24888 GCA_013436055.1 Halocynthia roretzi | reverse complement strand
GCATGAAATGTGAATATTTGAACATCATACCTATCGTAGAAGGGATGAAAACACCTAATCATAGAAGAATCACTGCTGATGGGAATTGCTTTGTCAGATCATTGCCTTACGCTCTTTCCGTAACGGAAAGAAATTACACACTTGTGAAATTCGAAATACTGAAATATAATAAAAGCGTATTTAAATCGTATTTCCGAATTGAGTACATTGAGTATCAAGAATTATCTGCATCGGAATATATTTGTAGATTGTTACTGTGTAGTTAAAATTACATACAAAATTATATATCCTACTTGCAAGTCTGCTCATAGACTAGTTTTTGATGGTTTTGACATTCCTGTAACATATCCCTCATCTGAGGATGAGGAGTCTTTTTTAAGTAACAGACCTTCCTGTGCTGATGAAACTGAAGTCAGTGCTGTTGACTTGAAAATTCAGCTCATGTTATTGACATGTATCTGTGTGTAGCGCATATATAGTTTGGTGCCAATTACACGCGAGATAGAATGTAGATGACACAATGTGACAAATTTACAATTGACAACAAGGGGGGTTCTGCATAATTGTCTACAATTCTAGTTTTTGTTGTGTTGCGTAACACCACGCAAACTGTCAGAACATTTATCGAGTATATTTATTATGCTGTATTGCATCAATTTTGTATATGGCCTGTACGATAATAAGGGATGATATGATTTTGTCCTAAGGAAATCCCAGTTAAATCCCAAGAGAAATTCTTGTCCGGAGGGGATGGAATCCTACTCAGGACATCTCTAACCGAAACAAAAATTTGAATAGACTGGATATATATATATACCTGTTAAATGCTCAACCGGGCAAGATTGGGTTCTTAGTTGAAGGTAACTAGGGGTGAGCTACTTTTATTCCTGGCGGGTCAATACTTTTTTATCGAAATAATCACATACCTATGTTCATTGAAACACCCAACACCATTCATCGACATCGACATCGGCATTGTCCCTACATTAATCCACAAAACTACAGAGGGAACTGATATCATGGGGGTATAGAAAACCAAAGGGTGTGGGTGTAAGTTGATCATTTTAACTTAGAGATAATTTTTAGTGGGTGACTTTCCCTTATTTGCCACTTCAATACACAATTTATGCTCGGCTATGTTGATATATTCCTGTGCAGTATTCTAACATGTTGGTAGTAGTCTTATGTCGTGAAAAGGTAGTTGTTAACGAAGAGTTGCATTCGATGTAGCTCAACTCAATCTCATGTTTGAGCGTGGGCGAGCTACGCGTGTGTAATGAACCGTGCTTACTTTGAGTACTTTAATTACCCTCTGGCAAACAGTGACAATGAAAAGAAGAGTGAACTCTGAAATAAACGGAACGGGTCAATTAGTTTTCCATTAATATATTCATAGTTACCACAAGCACCCAATTACATTATTAATATGCAATAACATGCATGGGAGCAGTGACTATGGTCATAGCTAATGCATTATATTGCCTTACATCTATCATGTAGTCGACTCGTACTATTAATGTGCAAACGGTAATTACTAGTACACGAGTGAATGTAATTTCATGATTTTCAGGTTCATATTTCTTACATTGCAGGGATGGCTGTGAAGAAATAAGAGGGCCCGAACCCATTTAGGGGGCCATGCTGTTGACTTGCAAATTCTGTTCATAATATTGGCCCATATATTAGAATGTAGATGTTACACTGCAGTCATCTGAACTAAGTACGGTGATACTAGTGGTGGTAATGTGACAATTTTACAGTTAAAACGACGGGAGTTCTGCATAACTGTAGCGTAGCACAATTCTAGTTAGAATTATACGTGTTTTCATGTACGTTGGATTTTATCGTTTGTTTTAAACCATAGTCTTCAAATATTTATTTATTTATTTAAAGACGACAGTTAAACTATCATGTAAACGTTTTAGAAACGATTTACTCGCGTAGTATTTAAACGTTTGAGCACAATATTGATGAAACGTTTACGCATAGCGTTTCATAAACGTTTTTCAATACATAATGAACTCAACTGTTCAATAATTATGAACATCTGCCCCCTCCCCAAATACTGTACATACTGTTGCATTTTTTATTTACAATATAACTCCGCTATTTCATAAAAAATATCTTATGTACCTAATTTCCTCAAGTAAAGTATAGTTCTATTTTGATTTACCACTTAACTTTACAAAATTAACATGCCAAACTACAAACAGGTACAATTTTAATAGCAAAACCGATTTTATTGCATTGTCAAGGAAACAGGGTCCTTATGAACTGTCGCACGCACCGGTGGGATCCGATAATCGTAGAACTAGCGATAAAGAATTGTTAGATTTTGATAAAGAAAAAGGTATATAACTACAGCCAGGCAGACCAGAGAAGAAAAAATGACTACAAAGTTGGTATGACTTCAGGCGATTCATTCATTGCCTTACCTGGTGGTTGAAACAACAATTAGTGTACACGTCGCCAAAAAAATGTTCAGCTTATCTATGATGGTGTAAAAAAATGTTAATTTGTGCAGGAAAGGTATGTACATAATACCAACTAATAGTAAAATTATGTAGCAATATGAAGTATTTTTCTTAGGACAGTTTTTAGAAGGTAAAAAGTGTATGTAAAATTTAAATGGGTTTTCGCTTGTGTCTGTAGGATACCTCTTACTACGTTAGATGCCTTGTGTTGCTATATCCCGTTTTGGTCATCTCTGTCGTACTGGGAAAAAGTAAGTTTTACTATTTTAGTGTGCAGTTAATCACGTTAATTTTTCCTATCATTTTGTTCATTATATTTCTTAGGCTGTCACCACGCGCATTTGTCGGCAAAGCCAATTTGGACTTACGTTCAGAGTCCTGGTTACCCTGCCTCATTTCCTGCTCAAACGCAGTGTTGGTGGAGGTAATAATAATATAATAAGAGTTTAAGCCGTTCTTTAGTCCTTTGAAGGTTATACAGTAACGTCTAGTTATAGCCCAAGGCTATACAAAATTTATTAAGTGGTTGAGAATCTCTACAATTTTTAAACATTGAATAATTTGAATTGTGTTGAATACTATTTTAGATATGGTCAATTTGTGAACTCACAAAATATACAATTATTATCTGGTTGAAATTGTTTTATGTATCCAAAATTTACCTCACATTATAAATAAAGATAATACGAGTCACATCATCCTTAAATCGCAATATTTCAAACTATAAACGACTCTAAACAATATGCTACGATTAAAGAACACTACTACAACACTACGAAGTCTGGAGGTGATGAGTGAATAGTTAGTTGTAAGTGACACAAGTAACAGGTTACGGGGGCACATCGCCTGTGAGATGCAGTAGAGTAACTTTACACATAGTTATACGCATATTGTGCTGTACAGTACTAGCAAGCCGACTTGGAATTATAGCTAAATACTACTTGTCAAATACCGACTAGACCTTTGATTTTCGATCTTAAATACCAAATACGAATTGAATATCAACAACTTCATGATCAGCGTACTGGATACTTTTATTTTAAATACATAATTCACTCCGTGTCATTACAGAATTACAGCTCCGCCGCAGTTCAGAGTCTATCTTCAGTTTACCACGTTCGACTTAGTTTCTCCAGATAACAACAAACATTGCGTTTGGCAATGGCTAAATGTTGTTGAAGGAAGTGAGGATCTACAAACCATTCCTGACAAGATAACACTTTGCGGCAAAACAGCGCCTAAAGTTATTGTTTCGCAAGGTTTGGTTATTAATGAAATGTTTTAAGTACAGTTTTTGCATACTGATTAAAGTTGAGTGGAGTCTTTTGACACTCCCGATGGTAGCCCACGACTAGAGTATAAATACAATCAATAAATGAAATCAATAAACCATCGTTAAACACGTTATACTAAATGTTTGTCATTGGATTTAAGTGCTTTAGTGAATAAAACTACAGTCACGCCCTGACTTACTTAATTAAAACTTAACTGTACAATTTAAACCAGTAAAAAGGCTAGGCTCCTAAAACGAAAGTTGTTTTTATCTCCATAGGAAACGTCCTTCGTCTGAACCTTCATTCAAATTCAGCCGTAGCTTCGGAAACTTACAAGGGTTTCCGAGCTCGATACAAGTATACCACAGAGTTAGCTCATTCACCTCGTAAGTAATTAATCATTGGAAAGAAATCTCATGAAATGCCAATGAATATAAAGGAACTGTAGGTTTTCCTGGAAAAAAATTAGAAACACACATTACCGATCAATTTTTTCGGCATCGTCAACCAAAGTTGTCAGATCTGAAATGCTGGAAGTGGCGAATTTGTAACAGAAGTACCCCAAAATAGGAGTAATATAAAATAAACTAGGAATAGGTAACTTTATGTGCTGTTATAGCAACCCCCGTTCAGTAATGCCTTGTGATTATAAGTTGACGACCGAAGCCAATATAACCTATGTAGTTGTAATACTAGTAAGCCAAGTTAGCAAGCAGGTAGCAAAATGCATATTTAGTAGCGCTGGACATGCAAAAGTATCTGATTCTCTAGTTGTTGCCAACCTCCTACATCTACAAAAACTGCTATTTCCGAATGTTGGAAGTGAACGAATACAAAGTTATTAGTAATATCCTATTATACTGGACAAAACTAAACATCTCATAATAAAATTTTATTTTTTCAGCCTCAGAAATGTCTATGGCTGATTATAATGACGAAGCCAACAACAATCCAGTAGATAACCCTAACCAAAACCCAGAGAATGGAAATGTCAGATCCCTGGGCTCAGTTTTGGCACCGATAATTAAGACAAAACCTTTGCCTCCCAACCCCAACGCAGTTCTCACTTTACGAAATCGCCGTATTGAATTACAGAACCAACTGAGAAACAGTGGTATCGGGGCAAGCAATGCGGACACTAATACTGTACCGCCATGGAGAAAACAGGCGTTCGGACCGAAAGTTCCTGTGCGACCAGTAACTGATGGTACTTTTTTCTATTTATTTTCTATTTCTAAAATTCCAAGGGCTCTTATATAAAGTTTATAGTTGTGAATCGGAATAAAATGAAGTAAAAGAGATGTCTTGAAGGTAAACTCGCCAAAATTTGACCTTAAACGAACTTTAACGGCATAACGTAAATACTTCCTGGCTAAGTTGCACTCTTTTTGTCAGTAATAATCTTGTCCAGTTATTAGCCTGCATGTAAGTAGTGTGAATAATTTGTAATGTGTGGTAAGTGAAGAAATTTTCACAGTTGCCGTTAAGTAAATTACAAAATTGCCTTGTATCACCCAGACTCCTGTCATTGTAATTGAAATGATTACCGTATATGCCGTATAAGTCTAGACTTGAAGCATAATAAATATCTCAAGAACTAGATGTTAAATAACACACCGAGCATAAAATAGCCAGTACTCAATTTTTAATAAGTATCAGAATTGTACATGATTGTTGTTTTGCGCGATTAATTTCCGAAAAGCTGTCGTAAATCGAAATCGAACGATTCTTTATTGCTATCGACGGTGATCATTGGATAACAGTTGAGCACGTTTGGGGAAAGTTTTTACATATACTACACTCGCTAATACAGCATTAAATACCTATTTGGTATTTGAATAGTTTCTGATTGCTGTTTCGATCGTCGAATTTTCGAAACTCTGTCGTCAATCAAAATCGAACGATGATTCACTTTATGTTGCCCCTTGTGCGCACTAGTTTATATCAACCAACACGGCACTCATTTGTATGTTGGTTGTTATTTATTTCAACGAAAAGTGATACTAAGTTACTACAACTTTCCAGATCTGCAGTAGGTTGGGTAAATGAGTACAACATGTCTTTTTCTGTGCCATATTTTCGAATAATAGAGTGACTTGTCTATGAATATATACTGTATTTTTGTGATCAATACAAATTGTAATATTATGCATGGTTACCTTATTAATTATTGTTATCTTATTCGTTTAAATAGGTAACACTATACCACAGAATATACATCCTCCTGGCTCTCGAAGAAAGCCATTACCAAATGAGATAAAAATTCTCCTTGCGGTTATGGGAACCATTGCTTTAATAGCCATTTTACTATTTATTGCAAAGAAGTTATTCTGCGACAGGCGTTGCAAGGACAAATCAGACGAAGGCAGAATCATGCATGCCTACGCAAATTTCAGGCATTTCAATAAAAAGAGGAAAAAAGGTGACACTCTTTCTCCTCAGGTCAATACTTTGAGCAGGAACGTTCAGGAAGGAAGCAGTACAATACAATCGTCGGATTCCGGGCTTTCTACATCACACAATACTCCAAAACAAATCAAAAAGAAGACAGTACAGAGCGACAACTCGAGTAGTAACGAAAGTAAAAGAGTTAAACTACAAAATGTAGTTCCTAAAGTGAGACCATGTGAATCTTCAAATTGGCAAAAAACTGCTCAGCAAAGTACACATGACCCAGAACCCAGAACAAGAATATCACCAACAAGACAAAACACTCGTGAGAGAAATCCGACTGCCAATCAAACTCTCCCTGTTCCAAGATCATCTACTGAATGCAGTGATGGTCGAAGGAAAATGAAACATCATCATAGAGTAGAAATGCAAGCCAACAAAGCAAATAATGTACAACAAGAACATGAAACAAATCGCTGTCGAAGAAAAAATGGGGAGCGTAGAAAACATGGCACAAAAATGGATAGCAGCCGGCCTATAAAGACTACATCTGGTGATCAAGTAGCAGAAGGTCATCGGCGTCGCAACTGGAGAGAACAAACTTATCGTTAGTTCCTCCATTTTTCTGTGAAGAAATAAAGGTAAAGGATTGGTTGATGATTTCTACCGAATGCGTTTAATTAAGACAATGCTAAAGTTAAAACGTTTAGTTGACGTAGTGCTGTGGTGTTTCATATATAGTGAGTTTTTTTATCGCTTCCTAAATTGTCACTAATTTTCAACTTGACGTATTATTCTTTAGTCAAGTATCAAGTCTTTAGGACAATTTTTATTTCGCATGGCCCAGGAAAGATTTCACGAAATGTTCTAATAATTACCAGTAGAGATCCTGCTCTCTGCGAGTGAAAACCCTGTTAAAAACAAGTTTTCTTACGGCTCAAATTCGCAACTATGGCAATTATGAGTTACTTATATTTGACTCTATCAGCAGTTGTTAAATATGTTGTAGTCATGAAAATACAATTTGTTTGCAATATTGCTTATTGTCATATATAAACGAAAATGTAGTATATTACTATTTTCATGCATGGTTAACATTATTACTATAATAAATGTCTTTCCTGCTTTATCTAGTTTCTCTTAGCTACGCATAACTACAAAAATCCCGACTGCTAAGGTTTGCCGTCATTTTAAAAATCATTATAACCGTGATGCTTCGTACTTCGTGCTTAATCCGTCCCAGGGGCCGAACTATGAATTGTTTGAAGTCCAAATCCATTCTCCCTATCAGAAATAACAGTAAGTGTAATTATCGGTTTCCAGATCTCAATCTAAACCAATTTCGATAAACTTAAACAGCAAATACACATATTTTGAAGTATAAATAACACAATTAAATGCCAGAAATGCGGTCAAAGTTTCACAGGTCTTCGAAAAATCTCTATTAAAAGACATCTATTCAACTTCGTTTAACTCAAACTCCGTCAACGGTTGGCTCGAGTTCCTTTTTTTCGTAAAAAAATCCGTAAAATTTATGCTGATGCTAACAAATTCCAATTTCAAATAGAATTATGCTACAATTATGCAGAACTCTTGTCGTTTTATAATTGTAAAATTGTCACATTACCACCACTAGAATCCCCGTACTTAGTTCAGATCACTGCAGTATATCATCTACAACTACATGCTAAATGGCGTGTGATTTACAGCAAACTATATATGTGCTACACACAAATATATGGCAATAATATGATCTGAATTTTTTTATTAAACAGCATGGTCCTTCTAAATGTGGACGGGTCCCGTTTTTCTGCAGCCATCCATGTAAGGTAATAAATATGAATCTGAAAATCATGAAAATTCATTCAGTCGTGTACTAGTAATTGCCTCCGTCACGTAATTGGTACGAGTCCATTTCAACGATATTCCGGATACAGGAGGATTCAGGTAAAATGAGAGACAATATTTCGGGTCGACTTCATGGTACATGCCAGGCAAAATAATGCATCAGCTATGACCACAGTCACTGTTTCCATGCATGTTATTGTATACTACTATTGAAATTTAGGGCTTGTGGTTACACTATATTAATATATTGTATTGTACTATTAATGGCGTGGGTACGTTACGTGGTATAAACTCGATCCAAATGTACGTATACGGAAAGCAAAGATTTATTTTGCGTTGCCCTACACGCGATGTGTTCTCTCGCATACTGTTTGGCTCTCGTGCGAGAGAATTCTCAATACGGTCAATGGTAACCTCGTATATTTCACGGATCCAATTACAATAGAATTAAGCTATTTATTACCTAGCCGGTGTTCCAATTACACTTGTTGACAAATCACCAACTTACTGCCGTGCAATAAAGACTTTGATGTTTATTTCCTCTGTTGCCAAGGTATTAAGACGAGCTCAAAATTCTGCCGGGTTATCGTGATCCAAAGTATCAATTTTAGTTGTACAGTTGAACCTCGATCCAACGGACTAATAGGGGGAGCAGTTGTCCGTTAAAGCCGTTTGTCCGTTGCAGCGATTGCAATTTTCCGGAAGGGGGTACGAAAATAATCACGATGATTCACTTAATTGACGTCGACACTGGTGCGCGCTAAGTTATACCGACCGTCACGGCACTCCCTAGTACAGATATACAGATGTATTTTGTTTGTTCGTTGTTATTTATTTTCAACAAAAAGTGATACTAAGGTAATATAACTTTTGAATCCTGAAGTAGGTTTAGTAGATAAATATAGCATGTAGTTTTATGTAGCCATATTTTCAGGTAGAAGTATGCGACTTATCTTCGACTATATACAGTATTGTATTTTTGTGATCAATACAAATTGTAATAATAAGCGTGGTAACTGTAGCAATACAATACAGTCGTCGGATTCTGGACTTTCTATATCGCACAACACTCCAAAACAAATCAAAAGCAGGCAGTACAGAGCGATAACTCGAATAGTAACGAAAGTAGAAGTTAATATATGAAAAAACAAGGTGTTTAAAATATTGCTTATTGTCACTTAAAAATGAATTTTTTTTGCAATCATAGTTAACAGTGGTGCCTCGTACATCGTACTTAATCCGTCACGGAAGGCTGTTCGAACTAGAACTTCGAACTGAATTGTTTGAAGTCAGAATCAATTTATCCCATCAGAAATAATGGTAAGTGCATTAATCCGTTTCCAGAACCCAATCTAACGTAAACGGAACGGGAAGATTGAATTCCAGAAATATTGATGACGAACTTCTGTTTAGTCATAGTGGACTCATAATCCGAAAGGGTTTCCGTATTGAAAGTGTCGTGAATACGGTGCAGTATATTAGAAGTATTACAAATACTGTACATTCATTTGATTGGAGGTATACACAATCCTAGTGCTTTCGCATGGACGTGATCTCCTGTTCTACGCTCAGGTATGCAATATTTCCCTCTCTCGTTTCATTCGATTGCTTTAATTTTTCGTTTGACGCATGGCCTTCAATATCCTGAAAACGAAACAATATTCAAACCAATTATCCGAGTACTAGGGATATTTAAAACCAAATATTAAAGAAAAGACTGGAACAAGGATTAAGTTTACCGTCTGAATAATTTCTTCATGCTTGACACCATGTTTCTAAATGATAACGGAAGCCAGTAAAACAATTTATGGTCAAGTAACGGCACAACAAGCTTTAGATTTAGATTCTTAGCGATCCTATGTCCACCTGTATACATTTTAATACCTGATTGCATTACATCATGTACCAGGGTTATATTGACTCGAAGAATTGAGTTTCTGACAAGATTCGTTTCACTGGAATCACTCGACTTGAATCGAGTTTATGTATATAACTCGACACGATCTCAGGACGAAACGAGTTTCTCAAGATTATTATACAGTAGAAACCAGATAGTACCCCCTTTCTCCTCAAAATAAATAGGTAATATGTATATGTATATATATACATTATAATATATACACCTTTTTGTAGGTATTGGAGCCATCGTAATTAGATTCATTCAACTAGATGAACACTTAACATTAGACTCCAATTCGAGTCACAGCTATCCAATACCAAGGCGATCGAAGTTAGCGTTTGTGCCTGGACTCGACTCTACTTGTGACTCCTGTAATACAATATGACATATGCATATACATTGTAAATTCAATTGACAACGACTTACACGTAAGCAAGCTCACTACAATTCCGAACCCCAGAGTCATAGCAAATCCAAACGAAGTATAGTACGTATATGACAACAGATAAAAGTTAGCGAATGGAGGTAAGGCAGATGAAGTATCCTTGAGCTTTGCATCCGTTGTCATCACTATATTCGAAGTAATGTTCAGCATATAAGCAGTTGTTTGGAAATCATCAACCTCAGTATTAGTCTCGGTCATTCCACTTCCAGATGATTCACTGTTAAGCGCTAAACTAATGTTGCTTGCCACACAGCCATGCGTGGACATAGGTTTTATTCCAAGATACGGAAATTTAACAGCGGGTGGCAATGACTGGGACCCAACGAACAGCCACGAGGAAAAGGCAATCCCTACTAAAAGACCGCTCGTACCGCACTATCATTAAAAGAATAAAAAAAAAAGGTTAAAAATATATTTTAAAATTTTTGATGCAATTTCGTTATCTTTACGTGAGAATTTCCAAAAGGAAAAATTATCCCCAATGTAAACAACCCAAGCAGCGGCCCTCCGACTATTTCCAAAACGGTCAATGAAACTTGAAAAACGTTTCCAGGTAAAGTGGAGAGACAGGCAAATGCTACACAAAGAATTCCATAGAAAAAGACGAGACCTATGTTTTGTAAATAACAAATATCGATTTTAAAGTTATATTGGCATACAGATAAAGCATTTATAAATTTTTAAGGTATAAAATAGAGATGAACCTTTTGACCACCATGTCAAAGTCTTCTCTTTCCAAGATACAAAAGGGCGAACGAAAAGGTATATGGTGAGTGCTTAAATTTGACGCGGGAATAATTAAAATTTACGCTTTGTTTATCATCACCCCGGCAGAACTTATTTGAAATAGTCTTGATACTTTGTTAACAGTGCAAATAAACATCGGGTCTTATAATGTACAGCAGTGGGTTTGTGATTTGCCGCCTAATTACAATTGAAACTTCGTTAACACCAACATGAGTTTTACCAATGAACTCGAACTGACTTGCGGCACCAAACGGGCCCTTGCGCCAGAAAAAAATCGGGCTGACCGAGTTCAAGCAGAACGAAGCTGAATACATGTATTTTAAATGGGGATTTGGTCAGGATCATGAAATTAGTTAAAGCTGACCGGAATTTTAAGCTAACCAACGTTGGGGTAACGAGGTTTGACTGTCTTTAGTGTTTGGGTATCATAAAATGGGTTCGGATTAGGGTCTAGGAACAGATTAATTCACTTGCCATTATTTCTAATTGGGATAATTGAATCGGAACTTGAATAAATCAAAGTTCGAATGGCATCCTGAAACGGATTAACGAAGTATGAGACACTGCTGTTTACTATATTTTACAGCATGTTCAAACATCCAATCTAAGTCAAGTATATTTAATAGGATTCAGGCCCTCTAGTAATTATATAGCTGAAAACGTCATGACTCTGGAATAGGGACCGATTGGATCAATAATTGCTTTAGTATTCGTAACAAACAAAGAAACTGACAACCACCCAAAGATATCCCTAATATATAAATTTTGTATGTATTTTAACTATACTAAAATCCCAACACAATTTTTAGATAGTATAGGGATACAAATAATTTAACAAAGCAGCGAGAATATTTATCAAATATTTGTTGATGTTTGACAAAGATTCCATTTTATAATGTTACTGAAAAAAACTTTAAAGGAAACTATTCAGCAATACATTTCATATCTTTTGACCGTGACAATTTCGTTATACAGTATATGTGGTTGTATATTTTTATCCATTCTGCAAATTCTAATATAGCAATACCTGAAGATAACATACTGATAATGCCAAACGCAACTTCTTAGGTTGGTGTAAAATAAGGTAATTCTAAGATTAGAAATTATTGGATAATTTTTTTATCACCAATAACGAACATATTTTTTTCTAGCATTTTATTTCTTACCGGGCTGCGTTATTGAATGAATTACTTCATTCGGAATAATTTTTAGAGTTCACTTTAAATAAATAATTATGTGTATTATTATCAAGTAATCTATTTTTACCATGCGTAATATCATTATAATCAGACAGGTTCTTTTTAGTTGAAACTTACCACATCCAGCAAAAACTCCAGCCACAAACAATCCAGACAAGCCATAATATTCATGAAATATACTCAAAACCATATACGGTAACATCTGCAAAATTGAATAATATTAAGAATAAAATAATCGTTTTTTTGATAAATTATGTTGAATTATATTAACGAAAAGGTATTGTATAATATATTTTTGAAAACTTGCAGATGCAAACCGAAAAATAATAAAAAGAACCCGTGTGTGTAGAAAAATTCAGTTTTCCTTTATTGTATTCCCTCAAACAATTGAAAAGATGCTGTTTTTGCAAGTTTGCAGTAACATATCGTAACTTTCAAAGTGCCAAGCAACTGGATGCCCACGTTTTCTGCCAAACTTTTATCAGTCTAGTTTATAAGGCTGTTAGTTAGGTAGCATATAGCATGTACCAAATAACAGGAATGAATAACATTGAGAAAACTTGGTGACTCGAAAGCGTGTCTTGAACAAACACAAACGTAGCATGCGGATTGCGATCAGCAACGAAGTGCCACGTTTTGAGAAACTCATACATTTGAAATAGGAACAAAGGAGTCATTAAATTAATTTCACTTATGAACGTTTATTTTACTACTTTAGTTCTTTCAAGTTTTTATTTCATAGAAATTTCACGAACAAATGAATTGTTTAAATTTTCTATATAGTTTATTCAAACAGAATTAGTTTTTTCTTTCTTTTACATGTTCTTTGTTTGTTTACAAATCAACAATTATTAAAAAAAAACCTAAAAAATTGCTACTTTTTAAGGGGTACGAACGAATATTAAATTTAATAGTAGCCTTTAATGATTAGCTAGAAAAAGTGGATCGAATATTCAATCAACAATAAAATATATTTCATGAAGTTTAGTATTGAAGAAGCTGCATTTTGCATTTAGGTGCTATAGTGGTGATGTGTACTCCGATGAAAAAAATATTCAAGATTTTTCATTTTTTGATGTTTTTCCATAGAAGTATTTTAATTTCAATAACAAAGTAATATTTCATTCGTGTTCAAATTAGATGTATTTCACAATGTCACAATTTTTTGTCAGAATACTTTCACAAAGAATCAAATTGATGAGCAGACCACTGTTCTTGTTAATAACGTTTAGTTTTCTATTTCATTATTTTATTTTCATACAACTTTTAATTCATAACCTTATTTCCACGTCTGCCTATCCTCATAATGGTGACGTGTGCAGCACAGTAACTGTAATTTACGAGGGACCATTAAATTATGGGAAAGAAAAGTTCAATTCTTGTGTGAAACATCTTTTTTATTACACTAGACTGGCTGGCTTGTTCCAGATATACTCACCCAAAGGATACCCAAACCAATAACCAAACTCCAAACTGTATTCCGTATTTTTGGGTCGGTTTCAAAACTGAAATGTATGAGTGTAGGGACTGCGGGTTGATGTTACGTAATGATTGAAGCCTGACTGTCCCGCGTACCTACGTTGAGTGTGGGGGGGGGGGGGGTGCACGAGCTTTATTATGATCCACTTTATTCACTAGATCCAAGTCTTCGTATACCTTAATACTCAAATGGTCCAAATGAATGCGCAAATCAAATCGAATTGCAAGTGATCTAATTACAAGTGATTTCTAAAGTTAGCGACAACACTCTAGAAATAATCAAATACTTCAATCACCATGTATATCTAATTCTATCTAATTCTTAAGAGCATGCAACATATCCGACTAAATATCGTATGACTAAGCAGATACCAAACTAGCGAACTGAGCAGACCATGTGGAGAAAACAAAAACTAAATTGACTGACAAGTCTATCTAGAACAGTAAAGATTACACCGGACATACCCCTTGATACTGTAGAGAACCAGCATGTGATATCAAAACAGAAATTCAATATATCTATCGAGTCTACCCAAGAATATTCCAGAATACTCCCTATATACCGCTAGACGGCAATTTCATCCGTAACATACCGGCCCCAAAATGTCCGAATACGGATCAATACGTAAGAGAACATTTTAAAAGAAATACGAACTCAGTTCGAGGATGAAATTACAACAACAAACAGAACAGTAAATGAAACTTTCGTACGAGATATATATAGCATGCACAGTATACACTAGTAACTAAATAACAGCCTCCAGCAGACATAGCTTGCGAATGTCTCGATAATACGTAGCGTCTGCAGTCCGAACACGAGCGCGACGCACCATCCCATCATTGTCTGCATAGGTCTCTTCGACTACAGCCTTTGGCCATAGGCCCCGCTTTCTATTTTCGTCCATCAGCAATACGAAGTCCCCGACCTTGAGATTTCGAACTGGTTTCAGCCATTTCTGTCTCAGTTGCAGCAATGGCATATATTCTTTGACACAACCTCTCCAAAATTCATCTGCGAGCAATTGTGTCTTTCGTCGCCAAGATTTCTTATCTCCATCTGCTTGAATGAACTCGTCAGGCGGCCATTCCGTCTGGGAATGTACATCCACCTTAGTCACAGACTTGTCCTTTACACGTAGAGCTCTTTTATCTTCCAATGAAGGCTCTGTAAGTAGTGGGCCATCTTCTAGGTCCATTAAATCATGTCTATACATTTGTTGCATTTGTTGATGGAGATTTTTGTCGTCCATCTTTACTTGAATAAAATTACTTGAAGCGTTGCGTTCATCCCCCAGTCCATCGTCTAGACCAAACAGGGTCCAGCCAAATACTGTATGGTGTGCATTTGGTTGGCCTTTCCTACCTTTCTTCACCTCCGTTGTTGGGTATTCGCCCAACACTTCGGCACCAACAAGTAGGTCTATGTCTTGCTTTTCTATCTTGGGGAATTCGAGATTATACAAATGTACATACCGTTCCACATCTTCATTGGTGGGAATACTCGACTTGACGTTAGGTATCGTTTCCAGAGCTAGAACGTCCTGGATCTCCACTGATTGACATTCTTCGACTCCCTTCACTGTTAGCGATATTCTTAGCCCATCATGTCGTTTGAGTCCATTAGTGGTCTCGATCACGTACTGCTCCCTTTTCCCTTCCAAACCAAGCTTCTCTACAAGCCGCCTGGTGCATAACGTGTGATTTGATCCTTCATCAAGGAATGCATATGTGCAAACTGGATCCTTGGCTTTTGGATGCGAAATAGTGACAGGTACTACCTTCATTCGCACCTTCGGCGAGGTTTCGCAATTGATACCTCCCGATGTAACATTGATTCCGGCCCCGCTTGACGGCTCAGGTCCTTGCGAGTTCGGAGTACTAGCAGCTTGCTCATAATCGATGTGAAGAAGTGTATTGTGTCTTCCATCACAATCAACAATCTGACATGACCCCATCCATTCGCATGAGGCTGCTATATGCCCTCCCCGCAAGCAGTTATAGCACAAGCGTTTAGAACGAACAAACGCTCTCCTGTCCATTCGCGACATATCCAAGAACTCCTGACACTTCCAGAGCCCGTGGTTGTTTTTGCAGCTGGGGCATACCAAATTACGATTATAATTCGCCTTAGCGCTTCTAGCAGGCGTTTCGCCATTCTCCTTTGATGTAGATATGGTTGAGAACGTTGATGCTCTCGGGATCCATTTGGGTTTTGTATTCTCCGCCGCAGCTGTCTTAGGATGCGACACACGTACCTTAGTTTCACGGCCCGCCACTAACTGTCCAAAGAACGTGTTAGTCATGACAGCGTTATCTTCTATAAATTCCATCATACTCGCAAATGTTGGATTTCCGCCACGTCGATAGTGAGCCTTGACAACCTTGAAATATTCATTTTGAAGATGAACAGGGAACCGATAAAATATTTTCTTTAGAGTTTCATTCGAGTCCAGACTTGAACTGTATCCCCATTCCTTAAGAACAATCATGCAATTTTGCATTTGTGTTGCGAGATTATTCAATCCCGCAGTGTCATTACCTTTCAAAGTAGGACCATCCGTTATCTGTCCAATATGTGCATCAACTACTCGGCTCCGTTCACCGAAACGTCGATGCAACATTGCAACCGCGGTGCTATATCCTACACTCGGCGGCATTATAACCGTACACGACTCGATCGCTTGCTGGGCCTTACCGGCACACATTTGAACCAAATAAGCCAATTTCGTTTCAGGAGGCAGAGAACGCTTGTCAATGTTAACCTTAAAGTTTGTCATAAATTGGTGGAACTTCAAAGGATTTCCGTCGAAGGTGGATACAGAAACCTTGGGCAACGCAAACGCATCACACATTGTCTTAGCGAAATCCAAACTCCGGGAATCTGGTACATATTCCCCCGTGTTATCTGGCCTTTCCAGTTCACGGAAAAATCGGCGATCTGAAGGTACGAATTGTGCTTTATCTTGCACTGGGTTATGGTCCGTATTCCCATATCCCGAAATCGGCAATGCCTTATAATCCGAGGCATGCACTTTTACTTGCTTGGCCTTTTGGGCACAATCATTCATATATTGCCTTGGTTCTTTTGGTTCCATAATATATTGGATAGGTGAAAGAAAGTTAGGGTTTCTTACCGGTTCTCTTTCTTCGTCTTTAAAGAGACCTCTATCCACATTGAAACCTGTACCATCAGCCCTGCTTGTGCTGGGTACCTCATCAAAACCTGTAGAGTCTATCACCTGGTATGTCTGATCTTCTGGGTCAGCCCTGGATGCCCTGGATGCCCTGGAACTGCCACTTCCCATTGATGACCTGGAACTAGCAGTTCCCTTAATTCTTGCTCTTTCCGCTTTATTTCGGGCTTTCATAATTTTTGCTTGAGCTGCAAGTTCAGCACGTTTAGCTTCCAGTTCAGCACGTTGTTCAGCAAGCTGGTCCTCACGTTCAGCTTCAGCACGTTTGGCTTCAAGTTCAGCTTCAGCACGTATGGCTTCCAGTTCAGCACGTTTGGCTTCACGTTTAGCACGTCGATCAGCACGTTCAGTTTCGACTTCAATACGTCGAGCTTCTAATTCCAATCGTGCTTCTTCCTCCGTCGCTTTAGCTTCCTGTATCTCCAACTGTGCCTGAACACTGGAAGCATGGGAGACTCTCGACCCCGAAGGTGAACTATCTCTTGTCCGACTCATGCTGTCCAGAATACTGCTGAATCTTTCGACTAGCTCGAAATACCTATCCGCTCGTCAGCTCTCAAGCTGGCGTAAATTTTGAAATATGTCCTCGTCAGCTTCCAAGCTGGCGTAACTTTAGAAATAATGTAGGAACTGCGGGTTGATGTTACGTAATGATTGAAGCCTGACTGTCCCGCGTACCTACGTTGAGTGTCTTACAGCTAGAAATGCACGAGCTTTATTATGATCCACTTTATTCACTAGATCCAAGTCTTCGTATACCTTAATACTCAAATGGTCCAAATGAATGCGCAAATCAAATCGAATTGCAAGTGATCTAATTACAAGTGATTTCTAAAGTTAGCGACAACACTCTAGAAATAATCAAATACTTCAATCACCATGTATATCTCATTCTATCTAATTCTTAAGAGCATGCAACATATCCGACTACATATCGTATGACTAAGCAGATACCAAACTAGCGAACTGAGCAGACCACGTGGAGAAAACAAAGACTAAAATTGACTGACAAGTCTATCTAGAACAGTAAAGATTACACCGGACATACCCCTTAATACTGTAGAGAACCAGCATGTGATATCAAAACAGAAATTCAATAGATCTATCGAGTCTACCCAAGAATATTCCAGAATACTCCCTATATACCGCTAGACGGCAATTTCATCCGTTACATACCGGCCCCAAAATGTCCGAATACGGATCAATACGTAAGAGAACATTTTAAAAGAAATACGAACTCAGTTCGAGGATGAAATTACAACAACAAACAGAACAGTAATGAAACTCTCGTACGAGATATATATAGCATGCACAGTATACACTAGTAACTAAATAACAGCCTCCAGCAGACATAGCTTGCGAATGTCTCGATAATACGTAGCGTCTGCAGTCCGAACACGAGCGCGACGCACCATCTCATCTTTGTCTGCATAGGTCTCTGCGACAACAGCCTTCGGCCATAGGCCCCGCTTTCTATTTTCGTCCATCAGCAATACGAAATCCCCGACCTGGAGATTTCGAACTGGTTTCAGCCA
Organism: Halocynthia roretzi; assembly: GCA_013436055.1. Classification (NCBI taxonomy): domain Eukaryota; kingdom Metazoa; phylum Chordata; class Ascidiacea; order Stolidobranchia; family Pyuridae; genus Halocynthia; species Halocynthia roretzi. The sequence continues at coordinate 6,402 of QRAM01000756.1, read as the reverse complement.
TTTCTGTCTCAGTTGCAGCAATGGCATATATTCTTTGACACAACCTCTCCAAAATTCATCTGCGAGCCATTGTGTCTTTCGTCGCCAAGATTTCTTATCTCCATCTGCTTGAATGAACTCGTCAGGCGGCCATTCCGTCTGGGAATGTACATCCACCTTAGTCACAGACTTTTCCTTTACACGTAGAGCTCTTTTATCTTCCAATGAAGGCTCTGTAAGTAGTGGGCCATCTTCTAGGTCCATTAAATCATGTCTATACATTTGTTGCATTTGTTGATGGAGATTTTTGTCGTCCATCTTTACTTGAATAAAATTACTTGAAGCGTTGCGTTCATCCCCCAGTCCATCGTCTAGACCAAACAGGGTCCAGCCAAATACTGTATGGTGGGCATTTGGTTGGCCTTTCCTACCTTTCTTCACCTCCGTTGTTGGGTATTCGCCCAACACTTCGGCACCAACAAGTAGGTCTATGTCTTGCTTTTCTATCTTGGGGAATTCGAGATTATACAAATTTACATACCGTCCCATATCTTCATTAGTGTGAATACTCGACTTGACGTTAGGTATCGTGTCCAGAGCTAGAACGTCCTGGATCTCCACTGATTGACATTCTTCGACTCCCTTCACTGTTAGCGATATTCTTAACCCATCATGTCGTTTTGGTCCATTAGTGGTCTCGATCACGCACTGCTCCCTTTTTCCGTCCAAAACCAAGCTTCTCTACAAACCGCCTGGTGCATAACGTGCGATTTGATCCTTTGGATGCGAAATAGTGACAAGCACTACCTTCATTCGCACCTCCGGCGAGGTGTTGCAATTGACTCCTCCCGATGTAACATTGATTCCGGCCCCGCTTGACGGCTCAGGTCCTTGCGAGTTCGGAGTACTAGCAGCTTGCTCATAATCGATGTGAAGAAGAGTATTGTGTCTTCTATCGCAACCAGCAATCTGACATGACCTCATCCATTTGCATGAGGCCAAAATATGCCCTCCCCACATACAGTTATAGCACAAGCGTTTAGAGCGAACAAATTTTCTTCTCTCGGCTCGCGACATGTTCCGGAACTTGTGACACTTCCAGAGCCCGTGGTCGTTTGTGCACATGGGGCATACTAAATTACGGTGATGATTCCGCTTAGCGCCTTCAGATGGCGTTTCGCCATTTTCATTTGACGTAGATATGGATGAGAACCACGATGTTCCCGAAACCCCCTTGGGTTTTGTATTTACAGCCGCGGCTGCATTAGATGGCGTCATACGCACCTTAGGTGAGGAGTTGCATTCAATTCCTCTCGACGTAAAATTGCTTCCGGCCCCGTTCGACTGCTCAAGACCTCGAGAGTTCGGGGTATCAGCACTATGCGAATCGATATGAGCCACTTCAGATGGCGTTCCACCATTCTCTTTTGAAGTACATATAGTTGAGAACGTTGATGCTCTCGGAACCCATTTGGGTGTAGTATTTACAGCCGCAGCTGCATTAGATGGCGTCATACGCACCTTAGGTGAGGAGTTGCATTCAATTCCTTTCGACGTAACATTGCTTCCGCCCCGCTCGAGAGTTCAGGGTATCAGAACTATGCTCAGAATCGATATGAGCCACTTCATTTGGCGTTCCGCCATTCTCTTCTGAAGTACATATTGTTGAGAACGTTGATGCTCTCGCAACCCATTCAGGTGTTGTATTTGCAGCCGCAGCTGCCTCAGAATGCGACACACGCATCTTACTTTCACGGCCCGCCATTAACTGTCCAAAGAACGTGTTAGTCATGACCGCGTTATCTTCTATAAATTCCATCATACTAGCGAATGTTGGATTTTCGCCACGTCGATAGTGAGCCTTGACAACCTTGAAATATTCATTTTGAAGATGAAACGGTAAACGATAAAATACCGAGTACCGAGTTTCATTCGAGTCCAAACTCGAACTGTATTCCCATTCTTTAAGAACAATCATGCAATTTTGCATTTGTGTGGCGAGATTATTCAATCCCGCAGTGGGATTACCTTTCAAAGTAGGACCATCCGTTATTTGTCCAATATGCGCATCAACTACTCGGCTCCTTTCGCCGAAACGTCGATGCAACATTGCAACCGCGGTGCTATATCCTACAATCGGCGGCATTATAACCGTACACGACTCGATCGCTTCCTGGGCCTTACCGGCACACATTTGAACCAAATAAGCCAATTTCGTTTCAGGAGGCAGAGAACGCTTGTCAATGTTAACCTTAAAGTTTGTCATAAATTGGTGGAACTTCAAAGGATTTCCGTCGAAGGTAGATACAAATACCTTGGGCAACGCAAACGCATCACACACGCATCACACATTTCACA
>QRAM01000755.1:0-27511 GCA_013436055.1 Halocynthia roretzi | reverse complement strand
AAAGGATTTGCGACTTGTTTTCCCAGTAAATGCATGACACTGTATTCGAGTGACCTTTCAAAGACGTCACGACCTCGCAGTTACCCTTATCGATTTTGAGAAGCGCGATTTCGCCGTTACTGAGCCCGCAGAAAACATAATTCGACTGCACGTCAAACTGCAGACATTGGGGTATGGACTGGGTCTGATAACCCCCAAGACGTTGTCCGTTCTTGGTCCAATGCCACGTGATTGTTTTATCCTTTCCACACGAGACCAACACTTCTTTCTCGACTCCGAATTCGCAACCGGTAACTTGTTTCTGGTGAGCGAGATATTTTCTTTGATGGTAAATAGAATTATAATCTTCGGCAACTCTGTATTCCTCGATGGTTCCACTCTGAAGACCGATAAAAAGCTGCTTCGTCTGCGGGGTGTAGCACATAGTAGAGCACGGCGATGTCAGGAAATGACAAACGCTCGGCCAGTACTGTCCTGTCTCTCGCTTGAGCCAAATTCTAACGGACTTGTCTTCGCTGACAGTGATGACACCGTCTTCTGAAGGTGTTAAAACGAGCATCGTTACCGTGTCGTGATTATCATCCTCGATACGTCCGATCAAATTCGGTTTCCTTTGCTTTGGTTTCGTTTTAATTTCAGCCGCCATGATGGCATATGAACTTGATACGCTTGAGCAGATTACAGAACAAGTGGCTGGAATGTATTTAAAATTCAGCTTGAAATGAAAATAAAAAATTGAGAACACATAAAAATACAGAACGGATTATTGAACGAAATGAGGGATCGTCAAACTATTTAGAGCAGGGATTCCCAAACTGGGGGTCGCGACCCAGCAAGGAGTCTTAGGAGTCGCAAAGAGTACAGCAATTTCACACAAGGTACTACATCTATATAAATTGTACTTTTTCGGACTTTCAAAACGCAATTATCAAAATCTTGCAAAACATAAATCTTAACTGAGTTGTAGACTCTACATAAGCACCACTATAGTGCGACTTGGTTACGTGTATATTTTGAACTGTTTATCACTGTCAAACATGAAGTGTCAAGGAAAATTTTGATATTGAAATTTTGAATTCGTTAACAAAAAAGTTTGGGAAGCTCTGATTTAGAGCATTGACCCCTCCATGAAATCCCTTATCGACCAAATTGATGAACAACATCAGGCTTAAAACATTTAATGAGATGCACATGCTGATTTTCAAGGACAAAGGACTGCTGAAGCTGATCATTTATCCCGTCATTTTGCTTTTAATTGCGTATCCCTTTGTTTCTGCTCTTCAGAGATTTCCTTATCAATACATCTACACTTTTTACTCCTGCTCATTCCCTTATTACATGATAACATTTCAAGTAATATATTATATTTTTTCAGCTCCATTCTACTCTCCGCACCCGTCAATAAAAACAAATGATAGATATATTACCACTAGAGAACAGAGTCACGTGAATATGATTCATGCATGAAGACGCAAAAGACATTACGACGAATTTGTTGAGTATTAAAATTGAAATAGTTGAATAGAAATCTTTGTTACATTTCTCCCGCATTTGACTCACAGAACAATATTAATACGACAAAATTGAATTGAAAGCAAAAATTAATCGTTCACTAGTACAGTATAAGTATTTCTAATCCGGAATACTACGAAATCCGAAACTTTCTGATCGCAGACATTACGGCATTCTATAATTGTAACCTCTGACCTCACTTGTTCATCTGCGCTGTCGGCGATAACATTTTTTTTAACGACTGTCGTCACCACAGTACCTAAGTGCATTGCTCACTCAATTTTGCATACCATCTGCTCTGTGATACAAAGAGAGTACTGTATTGAAAATGATTAAAAAAAGTGACAACCACAAATCCTTCACCAGGACGCCCAAGGTCGTGACATTTAGCGCTCTGAAGGTTCACAAACATTGTTTCATACACAAAATTATTAAAAACATTGAATAAATTACCTTCAGGAAATGGTATATATGAAATATAAATAAATTTTGTGTTTAGACTTTAGACCTAGGTCATGGGGACAAAATGGGAGTCTATATATATTTGACTTGAGTTACTAATACAATGTATATATATATATAATCATCATACCCAATGCATATAGGCTTAAAAAAATCTTGAAATATACCCAAATTCAAGATAAAGTCTTATCAATTATAGAGATGTGAAGTCAGACTGCACAGGTAAAATCAAGCTGAAATGTTACTGGAGGTTTTCAAATACAAGTTTATATTCACACTAAACTATAGAAAGTTGCAAAGGAAATCTTTACTCAACATCTATAATATTTTTATAATTCATGAACTACTTCACACTAAAAAAATGAAAGAAGGGCAAGACTAGAACCACTGTATCAACAGCCCAAAAGATCTTTACTCCACTGCTCCATATACAGACTAAAATCTGTGTACTATGTGCATCTGCTTTGCCCTCAGAGTGCAAAACCTTGGGGGGGGGTACTTTTGTGGTGGTTCGTGTGAGGATTATATAGTTTTTAGTCCTGCAAACGCCACAAAATACACTCTCGTTGACAGAGAGGATGCTCCGTTCTGCTCCTCGTGCAGAGGGTTACGTAAAAACAAATATAACTCCGTGGTTAAATGACACTCAATTTTGTAGGATATAAAACAATACACTTTCGGTAGCTTATTATACAGTTTATTACTAGGTCGTATCACCAGACACAAATTCTGATGTCTACAACCGACTATAAGTGTTAGTATCACAATAGTATTATCACACTGCTGATTACAAGCATTAATTCACAAAGTCAATATTCGATGCTGCTTACAAGCATTCAATTCTCCAACTCTAAAATCTCAATGCTGCTTACAAGCATCCCATTCCATCTCTATATACACCATGCTGCTTACCAGCATTCCAACTCTTCATCTCTAGTTTTTCGGGCGTTATATAATATCTCTACACTAAAGTCTCTCCAGACTTCTTCTCAGTGTTTTACCAATTATAATTTTGATTGCCATGTGAGACTCGAATCGTATTATTCTCACGTTAACATCTGGCATTTTGTACAAGTCTACTCCCTATACATTTACTCGTGTACTTTTTAGTCTGGGGGTACAGAATTACAGGTACAGGTATTAGAATTGACAAGTAAGAGTAATTAAAACTAATCTACAGGTATAACATAACATCTCTATATACGAAAGTAAAATGAAGTCATCAAATGACAGATTCAAAATTCAAAAATGACACTGACAATTTTTGTGTCACAAAAATGACACAAAAATTAACACACCTGACCTACCAATGTCGACATATTTAAAAAAATGCCCAACAACTGTTAAGAAGTCAGCTTTTTTGAAAGCATCACCTCTGATAAAACTGTAAATCTTTGGAAGAATTTCATAATGATAATTGTTAACGTCATCATATAAAGAGTCTGTATATTCACATATCGATTCAAACAAAGAAAGATCTTGTTCTATCACTACTTCTGCACGTCTCACTATTTCTTCCCATTTTTTCGGGTCAGTGACTTCTTTTAGCTTGATTGATTCCATAATTTTTCTGATTTCTGGTCTCAACCAGAATCCAAAGATATTGTAAAATGCTTCCCTTAAAGTCTCGAACAATTTCTCGCCATCTGTCATTAATATGGAAAAGAACTGTGAAATCGAAGTTGATTGTATGGCATCGTATAATCCAGCAAGATTTTTGAATATAAATCTCGTTATTGTAAAATTCAAGGAACATGAGGCAAGGATTATAGATGGAAAGGATTTAGTCAGACCCAAAAAGGACAAATTAATGTCTGACTGGTCACCTTATACCAGTGGTTTTTAAACTTGTTCATTCATGATGATACTTTTGAAGTGAGGCCCCTATTTGACAGAGCCACGCGAAAGTTACTTGCATTTAAGCGATTTCTGGCTTTTGTTTTATGCGCAAAATTATGTAAATCTCATTTCACACAAGTTTAAAAATTTAGAAACTTCTCTCGCACCCCAGGTTAAGAACCACTGCCCTAACAGTATCTGAAATTACTGACACAGATGTATTAAATAGCTGTTACTTAGAAGTTCACCAACTCACATATTATCTTAATGACATGCAATCCCTGTTTTAGTGCTTCTTCTATTTCACGTACTATTTCTCTGCATTCATGTTGACGAGTTTTGACATCCGAAGGATTTTGTGGCAGATTTTTATTGCAGTGAACAACAATCAAATTGTTGAGGAGACGTAGCCAGATGAGCAGTAAGTCATGCGCTTCTACATCTGTAATGGACATACATCGAATGCAGGTAATGGTTAGGTGAGTAGGGCATTTTGAAATAATCTTTATTTGGTCCGAAATTCAAGTTGTGATGAATCATATATAAAAGTGGAGCCACATTCTTAAACAATAACTTTTGTATTTAGGAAATTATATAATATACTTCCAAGGTCAAGTCAGTAGGTCAACTGGTTATGCATTGTGAAAATATGGTTTCTGATATCAGGTGAATACAGTAAGCCCTCAACATACGAACAGGTTACATTCCAAGAGATTGTTCGTAACTGGAATTGTTCGTAAATCCAACACAATAAAACTAAATACACAGGTAATGCCTATACAGCCACATCTGTTCTTAGATACACTCGTTTCACCTCCACTACCTTTTTCCTTTCATTTCCTGCCCTTTTGGGTTCGAAAAATCTCACAGTACACAGTACAACTACTTCGTGAGATAGACTGCATGTGACTGAGAAAGAGACTGGCAGATGTGTGTTGTTGTTGATAATCACGCGCCAAGCAATTGATTTGCGAACTACACCATTCCCGCAAATTTTCAATGTTCGCGGCCGTGTTCATAAAAGTTCGTAACACGAATGTTCGTAACTCGAGGACTTATAGACAATCTGGTGTTTGTATAGTATGTGGACTTCTTCATTTTTGGGGTTCATGTCTTACATTGTCTTTGTCGAATAATTTTAAGTTCTTTTACATTTGAATTCCTACTATATCTTGATCCCAAACACCGCATGCTATAGTAGCACCGGCAATCTTTTAAAATATGGTGCTTACCTGGGGACTCTGGGAAGTCATCAAAGTGTTCAGAGTCATCAAAGTCGTTGATCAGTTCAAGCAGTAACTGATTTTTGCTCTCAAATAGCTTCAAAACAGCTAGATTTTGTTGCATTTTTGACTTCAAGAAAATTTCCATAATACTATTCGATGCCAACTTCAACTTTGTTTGATTAGTTGCAACTGCAATGTTAACAAGTATAGTATATAACTGCTGATACAAGGCTGAGAGTTAACTGGTAAGCAAAACATTTCATTATAAGCCTTCCATTACCTGTATTAGTTAAATTTCTAGGTTTTCGGGGTTTTCATGAGGTTATTTACATTTTTAAGGAATATCATGAAATCCTTAGTGCTAATCTTACTATCTTGCTATTAACATATACACGCGTTAAAAAACGAGAAAAAATAATAATAAATATTAAAAAACTCACTGTCTACTATGGTGTCCACAGCCTGTGCCTTCATCAAATTGAATTCATGCATTACTTTATTCCATTTCCACTTGTCACTAATCTCCGTTAACCTTGATTCAACAAGTGTTCCAATATTCCAGCCAATAACAGTATTGACTAATTCTTCATACAAATGTTGTTTCAATTTTTGGATATCTCCTGTCAAAATAAATTTGTGATAATTACTAGCTAACTAGTAAATTGAATGGGTGCGGCATATTAAAATGTATATTGCCGCAAAACTGATAACACATGACACACTCACTATTTTCTCGTAATAGACTGTCCTTTGCTAGTTCCCGGGTCTCATCATTCAGGATAACTCCTATCATAACCTTGTGAACAAAACCCCATTCTGGATTCAAAAAAGTTCTCGAAAGGAAGCTTTCAAATTCCTTTGCTGGCATTTCAGCAACATACAGTGCTGCAAGAGTCTCTTGCAGAGTCTCGTGAATGAAGGAATAAACGTAATGTCCTTCTTCAAGATAGTCACCCTGACAACCCCGCCTAAGTGTTACTGTGAAAAGGTTTTTGATGGCTTCTAAGTTCTTAGGAAGTTGATTTCTTGTAAATATACGAGTCCCGACGTTAGTGGCGTCAAAAGCAATACTTTTTAGCTCATGTAATGTATCTAAGATATTCCAGTTCCTCTCCCAGCTGATGAAGCTTGAACTTGTAAAATCGTAGATTGTTCGTAGTAGGATCTGTGTCATTGTTTTCGGTGATGCTTCCTCATTTTCCTTTAATATGGAAACTGTATATGTAAGAAATAATGGCGACTGGCATAGACGGAGTAGTGGTTTGTATTTAGATTCCAATTTTTTCCAGATATTTTCCCCTTCGTTTTCACCAAAGGCTTTGACGAGCTTTTCTATCGAGTTCATTTCTAGTCCATTCAAGGCAATTATTCTCTCTGGCCTTATCTCTGGTTCGAAGTCCCGAATTCCATACCTGCGTGAAGTGATTAGGATCTTGATACCTTGGCATACTCGACTGCTAAAAAGATTGTTGAGAATTTTAGTGGCCGACTCATTGGAATCTATCCGTGTAAGTTTTTGGCCGAGATTGCCTCCAATTTTGTCAGTACCATCGACGATCAGCATGAACTTATGCGGATTTTTGATTACCCACTTGATGCAATGATGCTTGCTTTGCAATCCCATGCACAATAACTCTCCTGAAATCGAGATTCATGTTTAGTAAACAAAATAAAGGGTGTACAGTACTACAAAATTGTATATGGTTTTTTGAAGGAGCCTATTCTTGCAAATGAATAAAAATCACAAAAGATTACCTGTAGTCACAAATTTTATATGGTTTTTTGAAAGCGACTGTTCTTAGAAATAAATAAAATCATGAAAGATTACCTGTAGTATACAGCTTTTTCCCATCATTATCCTCTTTCAGATCAGTGATATCGATATACTGGACAACTTCAACCTCCTTAAGAGAAGGAATCTTTCTATCCAACACATCCAGAGCAAAATTCTTTGCTGTTTCTGTCTTCCCGTCACCCGGTTCACCAACAACCGCAACGTAAGTGACGGTTCTGCCTTTGATTTCGCTAAAAATATCTTGTATCGCAATAGTGGTCCCTTTTTGTAATGGCATTCTACGATTGTACCCTCTTGTAGGGTTCAATTTTGGCTCGGCTGCTCCCTTGTGATAATATTCGATCATCAAGGCCTCTGGAAAGACGGTAAAGCCTGGGGGGTGGAGGTTTCTTCCATATCTTCGTTTCATCAATTTTGCTCTGGTATTTTTATTCAGCTCTTGCCTCTCTGCTTTTGCCATGTAATCATCTATAAACAAATGTGTATAGAGTTACCGTTATACTAGTGATTCTCAATCGGGAGTCATATGGCTCCTTAGGGTCTATGCTAAATTCCTAATGGCTATGTGAACAAAAGTGTCCTAGGCATATTTCAATCAGCCATACCAATTTAAATTTGGGTAGGTAAATTTTTTATGATGATCAGTAAAGGTAAAATGAAGGATTCTCCAATGAACTAATAACATCATTCCTGTACTACATAATAGAGACATTCTCCCTAATATTCCATATATACTTTAATGGAAATGCAAAATGAAAAAGTTACCTTCGTTGTTGTATATTACACTGCAGGAGATCATTACAATAATAACAGCAATTACAATGAGTTTGCAACACTGATCCCACATTTTCTCTGCAAAGAAAAAAGGATGATTATATATTTCTACAATTATTAGAAAATTTTAAAGTTAACTTACTGTAAATAAAGAAGCAAAGGCCAGCCAGCATCGTGATGCCTATAGCTATGGCATAGTAGTGTGCATAGTCGGTCAATGCAAATCCTTGATAGAATATACAATTTATATAAGACAGGTAATCAAAGAGATATATTTAGGGATATTAAAATATTTATGTCAACACTATTGCCACACAACACTGCATGTGATTTGCATAGATCTGAAAGCATTGCATTGATTGGTGGTAAATTACCTTTAATTACATGCCACAGTTCTATGAGATCCTTGGTATCTGTAAAACAGAGAAATAGTACATATGCAACATCAACAGAAGAAAAATACATTCTAAGATCACTAAATTTTATTCATACAAATTAAAAACATGTCACCTATTTACTTATCTATCTTTATTTTTATCTAAAACATACTTATCAACTCGATAATAGGCTTGCTGTTGACGATGAATGTAATGACTATTCCTACTATATCAATTCCACGACTCATTATCAAATCTTTCTTCGATAAAAATTCAGAATGCTGTATACCTGACTGTTACAGTATATCCGAATCAAATGTAACTACATCAGCTGTTGATTTCTCTTGAGTATTTTTACAGGACTCAAACGCCTTTATACAATAGTTCAACATCCATTGTTTCCCTACAAAAGAAGTCAGGCGTCAGTTCAGTATTGTTAATGAAAGTTGATATTCTGTCTGAATGTTTGTACTAGAGTCGAAGCTACCCCATACTCACAAAGAAACAATTTCAAAATGGAAACAGTTGAAGCATCTTCTCTACCAGCTAGGTTGAGCTACCTTGTTGTACTCGCCAACCTTCCATGCTAAAATTTGATGATTATTTGATACTTTTTTTTGGGTAAAAAAACGCACACCCCAATGATACCATCACAGGATTATGTAAGAATGTTTGTAACAGCCGGCGGCGACGTTGTGCTTTGACGTCGCGTCGGATTGTCATGGCGATATGTGACGTCACATGTCAACATTAGATTCTGTATCCTGGTCGATCATATATCAAAGAGAATATAACAAGGAGAAATTAGAAGAGGAGCTATTAATTTAGGACGTATTGGTTCAAAGTATAGCGTTCCACGCAGCAGAAACATTCTAGTTTTGAAATCAAGTTTTCAAAATCCTTCAGTAGGGCGCGCGTTAATGCCATCAGTTAGATCAGGGGTGTGCAACCTTTTTGCTATTGTCGGCCGCATTACGTTTATTTCTATAAAGCACGACCGCCAGTAAGGTCAAGTTATCTGCATATTGGACACGTCACGGTATGTGCTGCTGTCTCGATCATGAAGTATTCCTGCTCCCATTTGGAATTAAACACCCCNCTTTTTACTCCTGCTCATTCCCTTATTACATGATAACATTTCAAGTAATATATTATATTTTTTCAGCTCCATTCTACTCTCCGCACCCGTCAATAAAAACAAATGATAGATATATTACCACTAGAGAACAGAGTCACGTGAATATGATTCATGCATGAAGACGCAAAAGACATTACGACGAATTTGTTGAGTATTAAAATTGAAATAGTTGAATAGAAATCTTTGTTACATTTCTCCCGCATTTGACTCACAGAACAATATTAATACGACAAAATTGAATTGAAAGCAAAAATTAATCGTTCACTAGTACAGTATAAGTATTTCTAATCCGGAATACTACGAAATCCGAAACTTTCTGATCGCAGACATTACGGCATTCTATAATTGTAACCTCTGACCTCACTTGTTCATCTGCGCTGTCGGCGATAACATTTTTTTTAACGACTGTCGTCACCACAGTACCTAAGTGCATTGCTCACTCAATTTTGCATACCATCTGCTCTGTGATACAAAGAGAGTACTGTATTGAAAATGATTAAAAAAAGTGACAACCACAAATCCTTCACCAGGACGCCCAAGGTCGTGACATTTAGCGCTCTGAAGGTTCACAAACATTGTTTCATACACAAAATTATTAAAAACATTGAATAAATTACCTTCAGGAAATGGTATATATGAAATATAAATAAATTTTGTGTTTAGACTTTAGACCTAGGTCATGGGGACAAAATGGGAGTCTATATATATTTGACTTGAGTTACTAATACAATGTATATATATATATAATCATCATACCCAATGCATATAGGCTTAAAAAAATCTTGAAATATACCCAAATTCAAGATAAAGTCTTATCAATTATAGAGATGTGAAGTCAGACTGCACAGGTAAAATCAAGCTGAAATGTTACTGGAGGTTTTCAAATACAAGTTTATATTCACACTAGACTATAGAAAGTTGCAAAGGAAATCTTTACTCAACATCTATAATATTTTTATAATTCATGAACTACTTCACACTAAAAAAATGAAAGAAGGGCAAGACTAGAACCACTGTATCAACAGCCCAAAAGATCTTTACTTTATGTGCATCTGCTTTGCTCTCAGAGTGCAAAACTTTAGGGGGTACATTTGCTCCTTAATTATCTGTCTGACGGTACAGCGGTTATTAGAATTGCCAAGTGATAGTAATAGAAACTAATGTACAGGTATTGTATAGCATCTAATCTATATATAACATCTCTTTTTACGAAAATAAAATGGAGTCATTTAATGACAGGTTATTATTTCAAATTCGTTATGAACACTCCTGACCTACTTCTGCCATTGTTCTTTTCCGTTTTAACGACATGAAGAATGTTTACAACTGTCAAATAGGCAAGCTTTGTGGTCATGGGGGCATGGGGTCTCGGTAGGGGGCCCACGGAGCCTCGGTAGGGGGGCCATGGACCATAGAAGGTTGAGAACCACTGCACTAGACTATAGAAAGTTGCAAAGGAAATCTTTACTCAACATCTATAATATTTTTATAATTCATGAACTACTTCACACTAAAAAAATGAAAGAAGGGCAAGACTAGAACCACTGTATCAACAGCCCAAAAGATCTTTACTTTATGTGCATCTGCTTTGCTCTCAGAGTGCAAAACTTTAGGGGGTACATTTGCTCCTTAATTATCTGTCTGACGGTACAGCGGTTATTAGAATTGCCAAGTGATAGTAATAGAAACTAATGTACAGGTATTGTATAGCATCTAATCTATATATAACATCTCTTTTTACGAAAATAAAATGGAGTCATTTAATGACAGGTTATTATTTCAAATTCGTTATGAACACTCCTGACCTACTAGCACTGAAATATTTCACAAAATTGTAAACAACAGTTTTGAAGTCATCTTTCTTGAAAGCATCACCTCTGATATAACTATAAATCTTCGGAATGATATCATAATGATACTTGTTAACGTAATCATGTACAGAGTCTGTATATTCACTCATCGATTCAAATAAATAAAGATCTTGCTCTATCACTACTTCTGCACGTCTCACTATTTCTTTCCATTTTTTCGGGTTAGTGACTTCTTTCAGCTTGATAGATTCCATATTTTTTCTGATTTCAGGTCTCCCCCAGAATCCAAAGATATTGTAAAATGCATTCCTCAAGGTATGGAACAATTTCTCGCCATCTGTCATCAATATAGAAAAAAAAGGTGTGAAATCAAAGTCAAAACTGGTGGGCGTGTAGGATCCACAGTGGGGGCGTGAATGTCAATGAGAAAAAAGTTTTAAAAATAAATAAATTTTTTATTGATTGTAAATGTGCCTTAGGGAGAGCAGAGCCTTAATCCAGCACTGATTAAGAACTATAACTTGATAGCAGGAAATGCCTTCACCACTGGTCCGTCTGAAAAAGATAGTGTGAAATCTTTCCCATTGTTTAATAATCAGTGTGAGTCTTACACTGATTATTTAGTCCGGAGGTATGCAACCTGCGGCTCGCGGGAAGCTTATTTGGTGTTGTCAACGGGGCGCGAACTTTTATGAAAGATGTACGGGGGAGCAGCCCAAAAAGTTAAAGAACCCCTGTCCTAGAAGTATCTGAAATTACCGACACAGAAAGGCCACCCCTGACTTAGATAGCTGGTTGCTTACAAGTTTAATAACTCACATATTTCCCTAGTGACAAGCATTCCCTGTTTTACTGCTTCTTCTATTTCACGAACTATCTTTTTGCATTTCTGTTTACTTTCTGGCAATATTCGATTACAGCGAACGAAAATGAAAGTGTTGAAGAGACGTAAGTCAAATTGTAGCAGCTCAAATGCTTCTGCATCTGTAAAGGACAGTTAATAGATGGATATTCTGGAATAGTCGTTGCAACTATGTTCCGTTTCTAGTATTTATACTTTTTCAGCATTTGCATTTAAACAAATGCAAAATTTAGCCCTTTTGCAGTGGGTATAGTAGTACTGATGATCTTTTAAAGATAATATTTACCTTGGGGCTCAGGGAAAGCTGGGTCTTGGTTGTAGAGTTCAAATAGCAATTCACTGCTGATCTCTTTTAGCTCCAAAGCAGCTAGATTTTGTTGCATTTTGGGCTTCGAAAAAACATCTCCAATCGTTTTCTTTGCCAAGTCGAACTTTGAATTATCAACTGCAACAATCAACACATAAACAAGTATAAGTAATAACAAGTGATACATGGCAGAGATTCACATGCTATTCAAAATCCATGAAATGACTTTAAGGCTACCCCTACAGTGAAAGATTTTTGAACATGCTCAATACTTTTAAACATTTAGTGCTGGCTTTTTTGGTTTAGTATAAGAGTACATATATATGGTGTACATAATATACCTATTCATTGTTTTAAATGAAATGTTTTATAATAAAAAAAATACTATGAATAAAAACTCACATGCATTGAACGCAATAAGTGACTGTACCGACAATTTATAATAATCATTCATCACTTCTTTCCACCTCAGCTTGTCACTCTTCTTAATTAGCCTTGAGTCAACGAGAAATTCTAGCACACCGGTCTGGGTCCAGAAAAAATAAGATTGAGATAGTGTAGCATTCAAATGATCTCTCAGTATCCAAAAATCTCCTGTCGAAATGAATTAGTAAAAATTATTGAAAAATGAATGAGATCATTACACAGATGATCCCCACTAATCAAGCATTCTTGGCCCAGAATCAGAGGTCTATTGAAACCGCCATCATATCTCTGAAACTTCTCAATATCTCTCAAATATTAAAGAATGTTTTTCAAATTAAATGAAGTAGCTCACTGCAAATATAACAAACCAAAAGGAGGAAAGCGTCTGGTCACAACCACAACCTCCGCTGTGTGCGGACTTATCAAAATTAACATCACAAGATACAGACACAGCGATTTTATGCAATGACACGTCTAATAACTTCCATGCACTTACTATTTTCTCTTAATAAGCCGACTGAATCAACATCTCTTGCCAGTTCCAGAGTTTCATTATTCAGGATAACTCCTGTCATAACCTTGTGAACAAAACCCCATTTAGGTGCTAAAAAAGTTTCGTCCAAGAAGATTTCAAATTCATTTGCTGACATTTCAGCAACATGCAGTGCTGCAAGAGTCTCTTGCAGAGTCTCGTGAATGAAGGAGTATACGTAATGTTCTTCTCGAAGGTGGTCTCCCTGATAACTCCGCCTAGGTGTCACTGTAAAGAGGTTTTTGATGGCTTCTAAGTTCTTAGGAAGTTGACTTTTCATAAATATACGAGTCCCCTTGTTTTTGGCGTCGAAGGCAATACTTTTTAGCTCATGTAATGTATCTGATATATTCCAGCTACTACCCTGGTTTATGGTGCTCGAAGTTGTGAAATCGTAGATTGTTTGTAATAGGATCTGCGTCATTGTTTCAAGTGAGGCTCTCTCATTGTTCTTCAATATGGAAACTGTGTATGTAAGAAATAATGGCGACTGGCATAGACGGAGTAGTGGTTTGTATTTAGATTCCAAACTTTTCCAGATTTCTCCCCCTTTTTCTGCACCAAAGGCTTTGACGAGCTTTTCTATTGTGACCTCGGCTAGTCCATTCAATGCAATTATTCTCTGTGGTCTCATTTCTGGTTCGAACATGCGAATTCCATGCCTGCGTGAAGTGATCAGGATCTTGATACCTTGGCACATTCTGCCGCTGAGGAGATAGTTGAGAATTGTAATGGCCGAATGTGACTCATTGAAATCTATCTGTGTAAGTTTTTGTCCGAGGTTGCCTCCAATTTTGTCGATACCATCAATGATCAGCATGAACTTATGCGGATTTTCATTCACCCACTTGATGCAATGATGCCTTCTTTGAATTCCCATGCACAGTAACTCTCCTGAAATTGAGATAATTATAATAAAGGATGGATAATACTACAAAATTGTATATGGTTTTTTGAACAAGACATTTCTTGGAAATGAATAAAATCACAAAAGATTACCTGTAGTCATATTATTATCCCCTCTTAGATCAGTGATATCGATATACTTGACGACTTCAACCTCTTCAAGGACCGGAATCTTTTTATTTAGTACGTCAAGAGCAAAATTCTTTGCTGTTTCTGTCTTTCCGTCACCTGGTCCACCCACAATCGCAACGTGAGTGACGTTATTGCCTTGTATTTCGTTAAATATGTCCCCTATCACAATAGAAGATCCGTCTTGTATTGGCCTTCTGCGATTGTACTCTCCTTTAGAGTTCAATTTTGGCTCAGCTGCTCCAGTGTGATAAGAGTCGATCACCAAAGCCTCGGGATAGACGATAATGCCTGGGGAGGGGAGGTTTCTTCCATATCTTCGATCCATCAATCTTGCTCTGGTATTTTCATTTAGTTCTTCTTTAGCCATGTCCAAACCTAAATACATGAATAAGTTTAGAATGTTACCAAACTTTCTCTCACTATGCCATTGTGTCTCTGACTGTGGGATATATAAATTGAAAAATGTGCACGTTGCACATTGTTAAGCTAAAATTTATGGTGTCTAGTTGTTATTATTTAAGATAATTATCTGTGTGAGGGCCAGAAAGTTAATCAACTTTACTCTTCAACTCTTCAACTTCAACTTAATCAACTTTTACTCCCTACAGCCAGGAATGCACGATAGTGCTTGTTTTTTGAAATTTGTACTTATTTTGAAGAACGGTTTCTTGAAAAATATTATTGTGCTGAGAAATAAGGTAATTTTTAATTTGCATGCTTAGTTTGTCTTATTAGACATAGAAAGTTTCTAATGTTGGTCACGTGCTATTTCAATGTGTTGGTCACGGCTATCGGTATGCCCCTTCCCCGAAATCTATGAAATGCACAAGCTGATTTCCAAGGAAAAAGGACTGCTGAAGCATACTAAAATACTATATGAAAAACTTACCACGGTTGTTAATGTAACACAAGAGGAGAATGGGAATGACAGCGAGTCCATATTTGACATTCGGGATCTGCTTCAATTCTATAAACACGAAAATAGGATCATTACAAGCATAATCACTTAAGTCATTTTCTGAAGTAAACTTACTATACAGGAAGAAGCAAAGGCCAGTCAGCATCAAGATCACAAATAGGTCATACAAGTATGCGGATTCCAATGATACAATTCCTTAAACAAATAGAATATATATAACACAGTTCCGTGTTATTGGGATGGTAATTTATTTCAATCATCACTGTTACCATACAACACTGCACAGATATATCCAATTACATTATAAAAGACTTCTGTAATGATAAATTACCTGATAGTATAATCCGCAGTACTTTGAAGAATTCATTTCTCTCTTCTAAACAGAGGAATAGTAATAGGCATCATCACTTTACCAAATGTACATTCAAAAACAGGAAGGAAATGGGGTAAGAAAAACTAATCCCCGACCGTAAAGGGAGAAAAATAAAATACCACTGGATTCCAGTACCTTTTCAGATTATTATTTATTTCCTCCCGGGCATTCGAATTAAGAAATGAAATAAGAAGACTGGTCAGGGTAAAACTCACCGAATGGCAAGTAGACCTCTATGGGCTCCCCATTTATATGTAGTTTTTAGAAATTGTATTTATTCGTTTATAAAAATTAAATGCCATCACATCCTTAAAAATGAAAAATATATTAATAAAAAAGTTAATAAAAATACCTGCTGTGAACAGCCACGGAAGGATATCCCAAATAAATCCCCATGCCACAGAAATATCCATGGTATGCTCTGAGTCACTTTTCCTAATAAATCGGAATGCTGTATACCTCACTCTTTACCAATAAAACGCTACCATATCGTGATGTGGTTTCTCAGTCTTATCGTAGGGATTTTTATTCACATCTTGAAAGCTTTTCTTTGATATTATTTGATGATACTTTAACATCCATTGTGTTCCTACGAAGACAGACGTCAGCATTGTATTGTTATTGAAAACTGATACCTGATGTGTTTGAGGGTAAACAAGTATACTTGTCATTTCTCCGATGGCCTGTTAGAGTTGATAAATGAAATTATCCTCAATAAATAATCACATACATTGATGACAAACATGGATAAATTCAAGCAGTATCTTCCTTAGTGAAATTGAAATGTTGTGTGCCTGAATGTTCCAGAATCAGAACATACTGCATTGCATAGTGGATCTTGTTCATTGGTATATTTTCAGGGCTTGAATGCTCTGCTTTGATAAAATACTTACGACCCTACTTTAACATCCATTGTGTTCCTACAAAGAATTCAGACGTCAGCATTGTATTGTTACTGAAAGCTATTATCTAAAGTGTCTGAAAGGTAAACGAATATACAAGAGTCTGATTTCCTCAATACATACATGTTTGAAAGCCACAATTTAAAACGAGGACTGGGTAAAGTGTCTTCTCCACCATTCAAAATCATGCTGCACCAGCTTAGTGAGAGTATTGAGGGAGTTGAAATTCAATATCTGTGTGCAAGCACTATATATTTTTCCTCACATTGTAGCGTTCAGTTCTAGATCTTCGGAATGAATCAAAGTCCATATCACGTCATTCCTTATACACATGTAACAACGAATATAATATGTCACGTAGCACAATAAGCACTGGTTATCTAAGATGTAGAAAATGTTTAAGTGTAGCTGGGATTTGACAATAATTTGCTTTCTATAATAACTACTAACTACTACTTAATTCAATATGGAGTCTAATCAGTCTAATCAACTTATCAGAGGTTTTTTAAAATGGTTTTGCAGGGAAACCATTAATGTTCGGGGTAGGATAATTGTTTGATAACTTTTCAGAGTAAAAATGCTCACCCCTATGATACCATCACAGGATAATTTTTTGTGGGTAAGAAGTTGCACCTTATATGCTGGCAAAAGCGGTCTACGACTTTCCAGAATCATTTGAGTATATTATCTCTGCAATGTAGATGTCAGCAATGTTATCAAACTAGAATTGTGCTACGCTATAATTAAGCAGAACTCCCGTCGTTTTTAATTGTAGAATTATCACATTAGCACCACTAGCATCACTGTACTTAGTTCAGATCACTACAATGTATCATCTACATTCTAAATTGCGGGTGATTGACAGCAAACCATTTATGTGCTGCACACAGATATATTTGCCAATAACATGAGCTGAAATTTCAAGTCAACAGCATGGCCCCCAAGTCGGTTCGGATCCCCTTATTTTTTTCGCAGCTATCTCTGTAATGTAAGAAATATGAACCTTAAAATCATGAAATAACAGCCAGTCGTGTTCAAAGCTCAGGGAGGAGTAAGGATTCTAAGTGTCCATGTTAAATAATAACAAGAAAAAAAGAAATTATAATGGAGAAGAATTGAAGAGTTGTTCTCTCACCTACTGTCTGGCTATAGTGCGAGAGAATTATCGATACTGTCACCGATAACCTCCTATATTTTACGATTTGAATTACAATAGAACTCCGCTATTTCATATAAAGTTGACAGAGGTCTCACACTGCTAAACAAATAGTACCAACACCTTATGTATACAACACACTGTAAACCAGCAACTTCTTCTACACAGGTAAACAACAACTTTCTGTGTCGATGTAAGATTAATGCGAACATTTCTCTTGCTTAAAAATTTCCTTGATTATTTCTGATTGGTTGATTGATTATTTTTCGAACGAAAACAATTATTTGCATCTCTGCTCAGGCGTATCTCTTGAATCAATTAATAACGATCTTTATAACAATCAGATATTCTATGATGAGCAGTGAAATAATGAACAATTAGAATTGCTTTTCGTTATTTATTTTTTGGTTTTAATTAACAGCCATTATAAAGAAAGATATAACAACAACTTATGCTACAATATATCCGAATATACACAGAAAGAGATTTGGAAAATTTAGGTTCGGTTTTTAGGTCAACCCTAACCAAGACATTCTGTACTATCAAGCCCATACTGCATGTTGTCGAGATCTAGACATTCTGTACCCACATAGTCTGGCTTAATACCAAGACTCCGCACCTTGTCCTTCGCTTTGAGCAACTGACTGGCTAGTTGATTGGTTTGTGGAGTGTAATACCAAACCACGCATGAATCTGAATAAAAGTAAAGATGAAAGTCCAATGAAAAAAATAAATAATTCATATTATTTTTATTCTAAATCGTTCATTATATTATTTAACTAGGAAGAAAAAGATTATCTCCATTACAATATAACTTATCCCTTTGTTACTATTACCATACAACACTGCACAGATATGTCTTATTACATTGAACTATTCATTACAATATAACTTATCCCTTATTAAAATTAATTAAATTAAATTAAATAGCTTTCTCACACACCGACTATGTAGCATATGCTATAACCACTTATCCTAAAAATATTCATGCGTCATAGTATAGTATCATGGCGTGGCTGACTTATGTAGCCATTACTCAAATAACTTTGCTATGTTAATTGTTATAGGTGATTTCACAATATTATGAAATATTGGTAGGAACCGGTAGAAGCCAATGACACAGGGTGCTAGTTCAGTAAAGATATCTCTCCTTGTAATGTTAGGTAAGGAACCATAGACACACACCTAGTAATCATTAGAAAACATCTTCAGTACAACGCCAATGTGGTTAAAGTTAATTTCCCTGCAAACTACTTCTAACACACGATACAATATAACCAGTAGAAAAGAACGTGTTTACTCGGTGCGAGCCCACGAAGGAGAGACCGCATGGTACTCACAGAACATGTGACATAAAACAATGGAACAAAGAACGTCACAAGTCAAAGGTCAACGAATGTGAACCAACACAATAAACATATTGGCGCAAAGCACAATTCTCAGGAATAACAATTCTTTAAATTTTTTAAATGTGAAATCTTGCACAAGAAAATGCAACAATACAATAGCACATTGTCGTGATAAAATTATAATGTTACATTAGCAGGAATGGATTTTGGTATATCTGGCAATAAGTTGTGTAATTATTATACGTTAAAGTAATTTGAATATGAAATATAAATATCTCTGTTAGATTTTGTTAGGCTCGGGCAGGAGTTGTTGAGAGCTCAAGGGTTCCCGACCCCTGGGTTAGGGTGAGGATTTGAATAACTAAACAGAGAATGCTCTAACAGGTAAATTAAAACCAATAATAATCAATAATCAAAAGCCACTAAAGATAGAATATTCATAATTTCAATACAATTAAATAAAACACAACCATTGAAGACAAAGCTGATAAAAGATAAAATATTATTTACATTATTACAAAAGCTAGATCTGTCGGAATACTATAATCAGTTAGATCTTGAATAAAATAAATAAAGGCACATTAAGATTCATTCATTGATTCATTTATTTTAGTTTCCTGTTTGTGCTTTATTTCAGGCAAAAAACTGAATGGACATTCACTTTCAAAGTATTCGTGTTGAAAACCATGGCCGACGAATAACTTTTCTTTTGAAACAAACTTGTAAGTGCAAATAAAAAGATCTGGAAAACGCTTATCAAAAAAATTCCATAATCTTGTTGCATCACCAAAAAAAAAATTTATTTCGGGATCCTGCCGACGAGAATCGAGATTCTGTGGGAAATGCGAGAGACAATTACGTATGAAGCCGAGCAAAAAGGAAGCTTTGTTTTCACCTGAATGGGAAATTTTATTTCTACCCGAACAGGAAGCTTTGTTTTTACCTGATTGGGAAGCTTCATTTCCACCCAAACAGGAAGCTTTATTTTCACCACGGGTCAAACTTATTAAAGCAAAATTTTCGATTGCTTTAGCATTAGGGCGATCGCTCCTCTTTTTAAGATATAGTTCGCTTTCAGCTGGAGTCAGTTTGAGTTTGTCAGGCCATCTAACTATTTGTCTCATTTTCTTCATCTCATTAAAACGTTTATACAACCTGGTGGTTTCAGTATCATGCGCTTTTATGCTTTCAAATGCATTACATAGAAAATTTAATTTTTTTCTGACATTCCAGAAAATTGGAGCACGTAAAAGTTCAGTTGGCTTTCCGTTATGATCGCTCATTACATCTCGAAAATGTTTGATTACTCCGCCATCAACTCCTTCGAAAATTTTATCAAAGAGTTTCAACATATGTTCTGCATTTGGCTCCAGATTACTGTCCCCATAGAGTGAAGTTTTCCCATCTACTAGCCCAGCAAATAAAGACTTGGAAGAGAAATGAATATTCTCCAATGTTAGTGAACTGTAGTTTTTTAAAAATTTCATTACATGAACTAACTGCAAAAAAATACATTTTTTGTACTCATAATCGACCCCCGAATCCTGCAATAAAGCTCCTAAATCTCTATCCGAGCTCTGAATTGGTTGTAGAGTCAAAGTGTTCGGATGTACGTAAACATCAGTTCCAAGATTTCTTGGAATATCTCTTTTAAATGAATTGCAAACAGAAAATTTGATCTTTTCATCTGTAACAATAAAAAATGATAGTCTTGAAAAGCCTCACTCTGAAGGTGACATGAAAGAAAGAGACAGGGTGCCAAATACAGGGTCCTCAAAGTCACTATACACATGACATATCAAGAACAAAGAAGAATTATTGAATAAACTTCACCATACCCTACATGAAAATCGCTATTATCCGAGGTATTCGGTATCTTCGGTAGGTAATGTATCCCCCATGTATACAGGGGGGAGGGGACTGTTAAACAAGTTAAATTTGATTACCAAAATAATTCTCAAGGTTTGTTGAGAGTGGACTGCTTTGTATAATTATTTGGGGAGCAATGGGAAGGCAACCAAATTTGATGCTGCATTTTGCAACTAACATCTGAAAGTACTCACCAGACTCATGTACTGCCATGTTTTGTCCTGAAAAATATATCACATTACAGATTTTGTTTCTAAAGTCAAGACATTTAATTGTATGCTGTATTTAATTATAAGTAGCAATAAGAATTGTAAATTGAAATTTAATGGAACTGTCAGCTAAGGAATGATAAATGTTTAGTAAATTTAGTCTATTTTATTATTCATCACCTTGGATGCAATCTTGCAGGGCAGATCTTTTCTCTTCTATCAGATAGGTATTGAATTAAAAATTAAATGTCTTAGCTACAGACTAAAATATCTAAAACAGAAATTGTATAAAGTATTAAAAAAAAACAGAAAATATTGTTTTTTAAATCGTAAAAAAATTCAATCAAAAATCACTCAATAGAATCAATCAATCAATCAATCCGATAAAATTAATATCTAGTCCGAACGTTTAAAACTCCCGGGTGGAGCGAACCGAGACCGCTGCTTGAGTAAGTGTCTGCTTGGCGGCACGCACGTGTTGTTCACAAGCGTACAAGCGTCGGTTTGCCTGTTGTTGTGCGCAACATATCTCTTGTTATAGTGATATTTTACAGTGTCGCATTATTTGTTTGGTCCCCTGTTTTCCACAGTATTACTATGGCACATATATATAAAGCGAGAAAAGTGAGAAAAGAAAGCGTGTGAATCTGAGCATTGGTTATATATTGGAACCTTAGTTCTGTATTTTGTGTTTATTTTCGTACCCCCCCGGAAAATTTCGTCGCTGCAACGGAGAAACTCCTTTAACGGACAACTGCTCCGTTAGATCGAGGTTCAACTGTATATTATAATGAACAATTAATTGTGCTCGCTTGCTTGTAAAACATCATCTTTGAAATCCAGAATGATCTTTAAATTCTAAAAAAATAAAATCATGAAGTGAAAATTTATTATTTATTTTATTATTATTTATTAATATTATTTTATTAAAGATATCAAATAATTACCAAGGACACACCGTACCAAGACACCCATGGCCCATCACAGACCAAAAATACAAGCATACAAATTTTAATTAATTCATTTGAAATAGTAGGGAATGCATGAGCATGGGGTATTCAATTTGAAAGCCTATCAATTTTAGCAAAGGTCAAAACTTACTTTATTCTTGGATTTTTTGAGTTCATCTTTCAGAGTGTCACGATTCTTCATCCCGATTTTTCTGTAGCACAAATGCAATTCTTCTGTGATGAACGGAAGCAACTCGACTACTTTGTGGATAAATCGTCTTGTGAGAGAGAAGCAACGGTGTTTCATATAGAGCTTAGGTATCTAAAAATTTAATTAGAGTCAAGTATTGAGTAATTTTGTATTATTTTTAATTGAGATAAGAGAATTTGACCTGCACTTTGTTTTCCTCAAAAGATTTGGTGAGAGCTTCGAGGTTGGATTCTGTAGGTTTACATTCACTTATATCGAGAGTTTGCAAGGAGCAAGAGTGAACTATTCTTCCAAGATTTTCATAAGCGATATCACGCATTCCTGAATTCTCTCGGACCTCTAGTTTGCTGAACTAAAGAAGGAATTGTAATCAAACCATTTATGTATCAAGGATATAATTTTTCATAAGTGTATTATTGTGTATTTATACCAAAGTAAATATATAACTGAAAAGTTACTTTATAAATAGTTTCTCATTTGATAAAGCGAAGACATCAGTGCTTTTGCCACGATCAGTGTGGAATAAATTATAATAGGTATTACCATTCATTCATTATCTGTGTTTTTGGGGGTAAGTAGAATGTCTCTACAGTAGTCCCCATGCACCCTCTGATTAAAAAATCCAAAATGTTACATAACTAGAAGGAGAGAAATGATGAATAAAAATGCCCAAATTACTTCAATACTGTCAAGTACTTTACAGTACTTCAGACGAAAGCCAGCTGTACATGAATTTTTCCTACCTTGCATTCTTTCAAAGCTTCATAAAGTTTTTTTACTTTCTCATCATCAAGACTACAGAATACAAGCAAAAGTTCTTCAACATTCATTGAACCAATGACAATGCCAAGATTTTTCATATCGCTTTCAACCAGTACAGGGTTGTAACTTAGATTCAGCCTTTCAAACTGTAAAAAAGTAATGATGATCAGTATCATTAAAGACAGTATAACCAACTATTACAGTGAGAAATTCATCTGGGCCAGAGCTTGTTCTGTATCGCTTTTAACCATCTTTCATAACTTAAGATGGCCTTGCAAATAAACACATTTATTTAGGATTGTATAATTCACAAAATTGCAACTTTATAAATCACCAGTGTTGCATGGGTGAGGCTTTCACAGAAGAGAGACTTATAGTTGTATAACCATATCCATATTTTAGCTGCTAGGCCAATTTTTATTTTGGCCACTTATACAGTAAAACCTCGCACTACGAATGACCCTTTGTACGAGAAACTTCTTTACGAGCCGCCATTTGTGAGTACAGTATTTCGAAAGAAACCAGCAAATTTTTTCACTTATTTCATAAAATTTCGCAATACAAGCCCACATCCACCCTTCATATTGAAGTCTACAACAGAGGTGTGCTACCTGCGGCCCGAATTTGAGCTGCCCACAGGGAGCTGTGGTTTTTGAATAGAGTACGGCCCGAAACAAGAATTCAGTGCCACTGTTTTTGATGTTATGTGAATGGCAAAACATCCCAAAAGTTTATTTACAAGAAAACCAAATCGATTTTTTTATGTCAGTCACTAGTAGATAGTCGATGTGAAATGCAAGTGCGGTCCGCTGTTTAATGCGGTTAAGTGTATTTGCACCTCTGGTGTACAACACTAATGGATGATAGCTTGAAATGATATTCAAATTTGGTTAAATTAATTAATTTGCCTATTGTTAGAAGCAATACCTGAACACCAGCTATGCCTCCTAAAGCTTCATCTGTTACATTACATCCACGAAGTGAAAGTCTTCTAATCTTGCTTTGCTTTACTAAGCGTTGCAGGCTTTCACTTGTAAAATCAATTTGCTCGTTATGACTGAGATCGCACTCCACTATCTGTAAATAATTATTTGCACTGTATAAATTTGGAAGCAGTTAGTGGACTCTTGAATACCTAAATCAAAAAAATAAAACAGATTTAAAAGGATACCCCTCCCCCCAAATATGCACGCATATGTGTATTGCAAACTCCGGTATATACATGCACAGGAAAGAATTTCATTCACCATTCATGTCAACCATCAGTTTAGGACGGAGCAAATATTCTATATAACAACCATCAAAATTCGAATTATTTTTCACCTCAGTATTTTGCACATTTTCGAGCAATAGACTGTGATGTTCCTTGGTGAGATTGCATTGTACAAGTACCAGAACATCCAGCTTCTTCTTACCATGCAGTAACAGTAAAATATTCTTGATTTCCTCTGTGGTTGCATCAAAATTGTAATTATACAACAGTTTCACAACCTGCAGAAACAAATGAGTGAATGCATTGAAAGGATTGCAAAAGACTAAATTTAACTTGATAAAGTGCAAAAACTTACAGATGAATCCTTCAATCCTTCCTGAAGAACTTTTGCATCAACTAATTCTAGTTTTAAGCTGCTTAGATCAAGTTCTTCAACTTCCCAACTATTGATGGCACGTAGAATCGCTTTCACATTCATATTTCCATGGATAAAATCTCCACGAAGATGTAGCTTGCGGACCTGGTATGCAAATTTGAATGATAAATAATTCATTTTGTATATTTATAATACATATCCTATTTATAAGTTTTTCCCAGGAATAGACTTGCCTTGATCATCCCCTAGCCTGAAAGACTGGTTCACTGAGCATCACGTCCAGTACTGTTTAGCAACAAATGCATGACTTTGAATGAGCAATTATTACCTTGATATTTTCCCAATGAAAATTCAACCAGCTTCTAAGGACAGTGTCGGCAAATTGACAGTCGATGAATTCAATTTGATCAAGTTGTTCCCTGCTATTGATTGCCTTTGCTATTGCCTCTATGGATGGACTGTTGAATTCAATCTTCTCAAATACAAGGACACCATCTCTCTGCTTCAGAATTCGTTCAACCTCCACTTTAGCTTTTGTTACTGGTGTCGCTGGAAATAATCAAATAATTAATCATAGACAAAACAGAATACAGTGGACTGTAATACAAATAATGAGCTGAAAGACGGGGTGTGGTCCATAACATAAAAATGGGGTTCAGTAATTTCAACTATGTTATAAGTGGATCCCTGCTGTATATAATTTTGTATTTTACACTTTTTACACAAAAATGTGGGACCTGGGGATTCCATCCAATATCAAGTCATGTATTTATGAACCTGCAGTCCTATTATTTAGCATCCTTATCACTATGACTGTTGCCATGTGCAGAATGTAACTGAGACGTCCCAGGTCATCATATTATTGATATACTGGATTGCTTTATTGGACAGCAACATATGTTGAATTGTATTATTTGACAGCAGAACTTACCTTTCACTGGAACTTTATCATAAAATGATTCATAGGAACTATCACTTGTAGTGCTGTATATGTCTTCATCTAAATTAAAAAGTAATATATAATATATGATGTATATATGCCCTACTGCACTTGTTGCTGTTGATGTATTGCTGATTTCTGTGTTGCATACTGTATACAGTATTCCCAGGGAATCATATAATTACAGAATGAACTAAGAATAGAATTACAAATTAACAACCAACAACATTAAATATAAATATCATGAATGCATTAGACCAGTAGTTCCCAACCTTTTACTTATCGCATACCACTTGGAGATATAGTATATGTATATTGCCTGAATACTTCTCTCGCCGGTCACAATAATTAAATCTTTTAATTATCAAACTATATAACTTTTGTGCAAAGAGGTTACAAAAAAATCAACAACAAGTAGCCTAAGTTTTAACTTTAACGAATAAATTAATGCTCTTTGCTTGTAAATTTAACTAAAGCTCGAAGGTACTCGCGTACCACTTGGTGGCATTCCACAGTTTGGGAACCACCTCATTACACAATATGTAGAATATGAAAATATCAATAGCAACTGTATAGAAGGGATATTTTAGCTGTATAAATACTGTATGGGGATTATTGTATAAATAGTCAATCATCCCTCCAAAATGACTCAAATCGAACAAACCAGATGATGATATTTCATTCTCAATGCTCTGATGACTTCCTGCATCTTCTATATCAAGATTCTCCATGCTGCAATCAACTCCATCAAGTGATGAACTTTGACCTGGCATATATATTGATAATAATATGTTTTTTTGCACGCTATATTGGATTTTTAAATTATATCATTATAGGTAGATAATGTGAACTATATTAAGTTGGGTAAAACTTCAAAAAAAGACTTGAAAAAATACATGACATATTATCAATAGTAGCAACATATATTCCCAGCACAGGGACCTTGAAAAACTTGGTCTCCGAATGTTTAGTCACATAACAAAGTTGTTCAGGATACCGAGCACAGCAATGGTTCATCAATGGAATGTTTATATTATTTATTTTATATGCATGTTCAATTTTTGAGATGTAGCAATGTAGCAATTCAATAAATAGTATTCTCTATTTATTTGTCAAAATTCCAACTTTTATTACTTAACAAAAATCAATATTTTAACCTCTCCTTTATTGATACAATTAGGAATTTTTTAGTCACTGTGTAAACAGAATAAGATACAATGCAGAAATGAACAAACCAGTTTCCATGTTATCAATGTCACTGATTGAAGATTGTCTTTCAGATTTTTCATTGCTATCAAATCTTCCTTCTAGAAAGCAATTGTCATTAGTTAACAAATCACAGCGAAGACAAAAAATACAGTGTAGCAACGGGGAAAATATTTTACACATTGAAAAATTGAGAACCATGCTCCAAGCGATTCCATGCAATTTCAAGTCCTTTTATAATGAACCTGCAGTGCAGTGCATTCTACATAGATTGATTGACATCACTCTGATTGTTGCCATGTGCAAAATATAGCTTTAGTGTTCCATGTTATCATATTATTGATATACTGGATTGCTTTATTGGACAGCAACATATGATGAATTATATTATTTGACAGCAGAACTTACCTTTCACTGGAACTTCATCATAAAATGATTCATAGGAACTATCACTTGTAGTGCTGTATATGTCTTCATCTAAATTAAAAAGTAATATATTATATATAATGTATGTATGCCCTACTGTACTTGTTGCTGTTGATGTATTACTGATTTCTGTGTTGCATACTGTATATAATATTCCCAGGGAATCATATAATTACAGAATGAACTAAGAATTGAATTACAAATTTACAACTAGCAACATTAAATACAAATATCATGAATGCATTAGAGCAGTAGTTCCCAACCTTTTACTTATCGTGTACCACTTGAAGATATAGTATATGTATATTGCCTAAAAACTTCTCTCGCCGGTCACAATAATTAAATCTTTTAATTATCAAACTATATAACTTTTGCGGTTACAAGAAAGTCACAACAAGTTTTAACTTGACTGAATAAATTGATGGTCTTTGCTTGTAAATTTAACTATAGTTTGAAGGTACTCGCGTACCACTTGGTGGCATTCCACAGTTTGTGAACCACCTCATTAGACAATATGTAGAATCAATAGCAACTGTATAGAAGGGATATTT
>QRAM01000754.1:0-18196 GCA_013436055.1 Halocynthia roretzi | reverse complement strand
TAATATTTTTGTGTTTTTATTCTTTGCAACAGACTAAGAAAGAGCAAATTCAGGAGAAGAGTGAAATGAACAAGAAAGAGGTTGAAAGGAAACAACAAAAAGAATTGCACAAGATTCAAGAACAACAGGTATGAAATTACATTAGCTATTTTGATCTGAAATTTTATCATAAAACTTGTATATTTGTCAGATATTTTTCAAATCTTAATTCCGTGTGCAAGTTATGCATGACCATGAAGTTTTGCACTTTATCTCAATATAAATTCTAAAAGATATGTATTCTAAAAGATATGCATTGCTCCCATATAAAACTTACTAATTATTTGCGTGATCTGTTGGATAACTTTTGTTGTATTTCAATTTCATTGGTGTTCTCTTCCAGGCTATGGCGATCCAAGAGGCAACTTCCGCGCTACAAGAGGAGATTTCACGTGCCTCCACTCCAGCTCGCAGCATAAGATCTGTAAGCTCTGTATCCATGCAGAGAGTTGAGGAAACGTTGACCCAAAAAGGTGACATTGGCATTAATGGATAAGATAGTATTAGTAAAATCTTCTACAAAGGCACTAGTTTACCATCAACTCAGTTTCGTATAGGATTATATGAATAACAATTTATCGTTATCTC
The DNA here is from genome assembly GCA_013436055.1 of Halocynthia roretzi. NCBI lineage: Eukaryota > Metazoa > Chordata > Ascidiacea > Stolidobranchia > Pyuridae > Halocynthia > Halocynthia roretzi. Next base: position 17,569 of record QRAM01000754.1, on the reverse strand, counting down.
CGTGGTTGAGTTTGCTGAATGAACTGTTATCTATCTGATTTCAGACTTCGATCCCGCTCTTCAAGGTTTTGATCCAGCTCTGATAGCAACATCAAGTTCTTTGCCCGTCGAAAAGTCCTTCGCGATGTCAGCTCCTCTGAGGTAGGATATTAAACTTAGAATATCCAACATAGCAGATGCTTTTTGCTGTGATTTTATGTTGAATTTTATATTGAAGTATTCGGTGTTTTCAGTGTCATGCATTTTGCACAATAAAACATAATGATTCCAATTGTTTAACAGTGATGAAGAGCTAAACAATCTCTTGATGGCATCCCCACTGTACAAAACTCTGCAAGAGATTCGAGATGTTATCTCGAGCAACAATGGGAAGAAAGCAAACAGCCTCCCAGGTGGATTTAGTGGACCGGGTAAGGATCAAGATAATATTAGGATAGACAGTTTCCCAAAGTTTCTAAATTCTCGAATTGTATTAACAAGGATAAAATGCCCCCACTTACCGGAGTTTTTTCATTAAATATAATTACTGTTTCTTTTGTTGTAGACATCAAGAGCACTGACGCTGCTCTAGTACCAACACCGTTGTCCTCTCTTAACCCTCGAGACCTCGTCGTATACAAATTTGGAACCTTTATTCTTTCGCTGCTGCGAACACACTGTTCTCATCCACCTGTCAATCTACTTGTTGCTGAAAAAATTCCTGTTCAAGCTGATCTGAAAAATAATGCTTTCAGAGGATCTTTCTTGTGAGTATTTTTGTCCTATTTTGTCACATATTTGAATTTCTGCATGAGATGGGTATTGATAACAAATGCCAAATACTTTGTTGTTCTACAAGTGGAGCCATTAAATGTGATTGGGTTACCAGGCAAAGATTTGAAATCTGTTAGAAATTGATTCAACTGTCTTGGTTTGGCTAAAAATCAAGATTGAAAATAAATCCAGCTCATTGTTTAAATTGTGTCAGAATTGTCATATATATCAATGGCGAGTACCGTTCTTGATTTTCAGATTTGATGAAGGTAACGGCATTCTGTATGTACGTCTCGCAAGACTGCGTGAGGATTCTGTCGGTCGTTTTGTGATGCTTCTTGTGCACACCATGTCCCACATTGCTGCATGCGATCTCTCCGATGACACTAACCCGCAGTTCATGTCCGAGTTCTATAAAGGCCTCGCCACACTCTGCGATGACTTGTTTTTCTCAAGATACAAAGGAGGGAAAGCGGAAGAAATCAATGCTGGTATTTATACAAATTTGTCTTCTGACATTTGAGTCACACTAATTTGGAAATATGAAAATACTGGAATTTTCTTTTTTTGTCATTTGTAGCCGGAGCAAAGACAATACTAGTGCCAAGCGAGATCAGTCAAGATTTGCTTGATGTCCAATTGCCCGAATATGCGAAGACAGTTCCCGGTGATGATAAACCTTCCTTTGCAGATCAAGCAATAGAGGATCGACTCTCAAAGTATGCAAAGATGGGAGTGGACTCAAAAGTCCGTCTCCAGCTTGGATCAATAGATGAAAAGATGAAAGAGGTCTGTTATTATTCAGTATTTAATGTTTCTTTGTTGGAATCTTTTAAATTGCAATAGTATGTTCGATGTGTTAAAATTGCTGTGTTTGAACTTTGATTATCTGTAACTTTTAATCTCCAGGCACATGAGCATGGAACCAGAGCCGAATTTGACAGGAATTTGAAAGAACTTTTACAGGTGTCTGGTGATAATGCAGTGTCCAGGTAGGTTCTCATAAGTTCAATCATAATTCAACATTGCAGAAAAAATTATAAAACGAATGTAATACCATCATTAAGTTGAACGAACTCTTTCAAATAAATCTAATAAGGAAGCAAAATGATCTTGTGTTGTGATGGCCAGAACCTTACGTAGCTGATATTTTTCAGCGGTATCGAGGCGGAAGAAGATTCTGACAGACTGACATCCGAATATGTGAGCCTAACTCAAGAATCAAACAAGATCCGAGACATTTTGAATGACCCAGATCTTGATAACTTACGGAAGGAAAAATTGAGGAACAGGCTTAATAATATTGATATTAGTATCTCCCTATTACAGAAAAAGTAAGTTTTTTGCATCAATTAATTTTATAGGATCCTCAATACAGTGCATACACTTCCATCAAACACAGAGAGCATGTTACTGTGAATAGGTTCAAGCATGCACGGAGCCTTGGTAAAAGTTAATGTTATATAATATTCTACTTTTAATTTCAGGATTCAATTAGCAGAATGAAAATTGTTCATGAAGTCGGTTACACAAGAAAAAGATCTTTGTAAAAAATATTCAATTTGCAACTTTTGTATTTTGTAGCAATAACTGTGCTTGTTGAGCACTCAGCACTTTTTGCACTTAAATGCAGTAGGTATATTTTCTTAGTCGATGGAATAGAATTTCCAATTTATTTTTTATATAAATAATGTGTCCACATCATGTAATCTATTAGTGCATAACATTCACACCTGTAAATTACTGTCATTTTTCCTACTATAAAATTATTACAATCTTCATTGGTTCAATGAAACCATGTGATTACTTAAATTTGAATAACAGCATGCGTTTCCTAGGATACTCTGTAAAACTAATATTTCTTGATTTGCACTTTGACAAATATTTCCTTATGCAGTTTAGAATAATTACTGCAGTATTTTTCACTGTAATTTAATCACTGTAGTTGCTTTATTTACCAAATTAAACAAAGTTGTATAAATAATGTGTGCTGTCTCCTTTCCGCTGTCAGCAACGTTCTTAATGTTGTGTGTATTACAGAGGTGCTGTATGTGCTGTGGTTACGTTTTTGGTATAGTTTATTGTTAGTCTATTTCGTACTCTGTTGTGTGTAAACCGCTACAAATACACTCCTGATTACAAGGAGGAACTCCGCAATTGTCGTCCGATACTCGGAAGATCGCGTAAAAACAAACGTAATACTTCGGTTATATTTACAGGTTTAATTCATCAAACACTATTGATTATATTACAAACTTACAAACAAACATAAAATCTCCAAGTCAATATTATAATGCTGCTTTCAAGCATTCAAAAGATCAGTTACTCGGAAGCGATCCATAAATAGATAGATCAGTAACCCGGGAGAGATCCTTTCTAACTTCCATAATTCGGTAGCTGAAACGGTTCGGCTACCGACGGTTCACGTACGTACTCCAAGTCATTTAGATGGAGGTTGTGTTCCGCACACTTTCTTCTGGGTTACTCCAGACGAATCTTGGAGAAAACGAGTGGTTGTTTACTGTTCTGAGAGAAGGAAGCATCTGGAAAGGGAGGTTAACGAAAGAGCAGATAGAATCGAACATTGCAGACGTCAGACAAGATTATGCAGAATATTTGACAACAGCCAGGCGCATCTTTTCTGGATCGGATGTTCCGAATCTTGACTTGACTGTGACCAAAGTAAGAGAGAATGATATCCAGTTATCTTGGAAACAGTTATCTGAGCAAAATGTCAAATATTCTTTAGGATCTGTCACCCTTGCAAAATGTGACTCAGATATGGATGAAATACTTGAGAATGTAACACGAAAAATATCCCACTTAGAGGTAAATTCTCAGAGAGCAGAAGCTGAAGCATTGACTGCTCGTAATGAAAATGATATCTTGGTTAAAAGGATGGAAAAAATGGCGCGAGAAAAAAAAGAACTTGAAAGTAAACTATTTGCTAAGTTTATCCTGATTTTGAATGAAAAAAAGGTTAAAATACGTTCTCTACTGGGAGAATTGGTTAAAGCCAGAAAAAATAATGAAAATGATCCACCATGCACGAGCAAAGAGACAGGAGTAGCCTCTATTGACAGTTCGGATTTACCAGACAATTTGAATGTGTCATCGCAAAAAAATGTCGATTCTGACAATTCCTTTGCAGAATCTTTTGAAATAACTAGAAAGGTTCTGAGAAAGACACATGAAGTAAATATAGAGACTGAACAACAAACCGAAATAAGTGCCATGGTCTCAACTGAAGAAGTCACTATGAAAGACGATGATGCTTTTGCAGACGACACTTTAAATGCTGATGAAATGATTGATGAATTGTAGTTGTATATGGTAGGAAGTAATCTCTAGAAATAATTGACCAGAAATTTATAATGAGCAGAAATAGCAGTGATTTAATTGTCTGTGCCACCTCTTTATCCTTTAGTAAGTAGTATTTAGTAAAGTTTGTATGAATTGAAAATCTTCTGGATGAAAGCTATGAGTTTTGGGTGTTTGGGAACTAATTTATGAGATCACTATTTAATTGTTATGTATGACCGATATTATACAGTATCACAAATTAGTACACATACCTGTAATGTACGTGAGCACTGGCCCACATTTTCCTTTGCAGGCACCGTATCCTTAAACAATATTACTCCTAACCTATTATTTTACAGTTGTACTGTTCGTCAAAGGTTCATCCTAATGGTCAAACATGAAATCATTTTGAAGGTTTATATTTGTGATTCATTAATAATGAATCATTTATTACTCGTTACTTTATGAGATCTTTACTTATCAATAGTCAGCAGTAAGTAGTGTAATAGTTTCTTGGTTCTGCGATTGAACGATCAGAATATTTGTAATGATCCAATGAAGTTTTAATGATTGAAAAAGAATATATAAAAAATAGTTGTAAGTGTGTTGAAGTTGCCTTGTGACTAGCAGGGAAATTTATTTTATCTATATTATATTTGTCTGTTATATACATTTGATCTAAAGTAATGAAATTTCCCAACTATTCATAATAAGAGGAAGTTTTCTAGTGGTATTCAGTTTCATTCTGTATTTAGGACTGAGCTCTTGTCTTAAAAATGAAGTTGGACATATAAAATGCTTTGAAATTAATTTTTTGTACATTATCATTCATCTCATTTTTTTTTCTCAGTGATAGACAGTATTTTATATTATGCTACGTGTCTGGTATTTGAAATGATGTCCAATTAAAAAACGTGTTACTATGGCCTGATATGGGTAAGAATTTCATACTATTGAGCTTTATTCAGAAGTTACCCGTTCACTGTCATTACAAATGATGTATGTGAATACAGTATAGTTTTGTGACAAGAGTGACAAGTGTTTCCCGTTTCAGTCATGCTTAACAGACAAGTCGTCTTTTATTGAGTATTTCAGAGAGGGTCATATTTCTTTCTGTGACAGTTGGCATTTGTATGTCGACAAAACATCCTTGATCTGATTTGATAATTACCGGTACAGTGTTTCGGAGCACGGGTTTTTCTATTCATAGAGTTATAAAAGTTAGTTATGTTATTTAAATTTTATATTGCATGACATGAAGTTATATTATATTGGCATTGCAGTTAAATAAGGTGGATAACTATGAAAATCTTAGTTATATATAAATTTAGAATTCTTTTAGAAGATTTTTATCTCAAACAATCCCTTATAATTAATCTTTATTATTCTGGAATAGTATCAATAAATATTTCAATCCAATATAAATCTGCATATTCATCAGTTTTCCCCTTTTAATGCAGTGGATCAATAAATTACCAATAAAGAAATATTAAGTGTACAACAGAAGTTATGTAATCAGTGGTAGAGATGATTCCAAGTATTGAATTTGATAAAAGAATTATTAGAATTTTTCTGGAAACTATTCTTGTACTGTACATGCCTAATCAAAGGAATTATTTAAACTTATAAAGATAAACAAGACCATGTAAAAGCCCTCCACAGAGAGTGCTATTGTTTGGTTTTGAGTTGAGTGGCAGTAAGACCTTCTATTTCCTTCTTTGAGTTTGAGTCCCTGTTATATGCACTGTTTATATCATTGGGCCCAGGGCAAAACTGATTGTTCACGTGAAGTCGCACTTTGCAAGAATATCTTCGCAATGTTAACTCGGGACCTACTGTACAGACAGCATTCCGATAACTTTTCTGTATTCTGTACTGCTGTAAATTATAATTCGGCTGTATAATAATGATATATCTTGAATTTTCAGATCTTATTGTCATGATTATGCTTGGTCTCATATACGCTCTGATTCGGTGGGCGGCATCTGTCTACAGAAGTATATATGCTCTGCCACAATCTACTGAACAAAGGTTCTCGTTCGATATATTCAGGTAAATCAAGCTTTTGTTTTCGAAATTCAGTAATTGAATGTTGTTTTATGAGGTCCTGTTGTTCCATATGGATTATTTATTACTATTAGACTTGTATGCAATTCAGTAATGTTTAAGAAAGTAATACAGTCAACACACGATTTGTAGGACTAATAGGAAGGGGGGGAGGAGCTTTTTCCGTTCATAGTTGCCACAGCATAATAACCTAATTCATGTTTATATTGCGTCTAGCAGTAATTCGAAGCGTTATTCCAACATTTGTTGATTGATACTGTGCTCGGTCTCCTCTCGTCATGTGCTTGCACAATCTGAGTTGATATTTAGTATTTTTTTTGTTGAAAGGCAATTTAATGGATTAAATAAAGGACTAACAACCCTTTCCCATTCTCCGGGTGGTGATTGTGTATTTGATAGTATGGTTTGTTGCATAAAAGTTTATTTCATATAAAGTTTTGATTTAAAAATTTCATATCCTGGTTGTAAAGGTACATGATTGATTACGGTAATTTTCTACCTTTTCAGGGCTTCAAGTCTGTGATTTAAATTTATGAGATTGCTACGTTGTAGCAAAGTACAGAAATTTTCCTTCGTTAGTACTATTCTAATAGCAGCATATAATTGCTTTAATATTACTTGGCTCAAAATAAATCCTGGATTAGAGTACAGGACTTACACTTTATAATCAATTGCAGCTGTTTTTCATTGTGCTTTACACATTATATTGATATTCACATTTGTAGTTTAAGCCAGATTTCAATCACTATTATTAGCTGCCCACAGAATTGAATATGCTACGTGACTTAATCCTAGCTCCTAGAAGCTAAATCCTAGCTCACGAGCTTCACAACACTACAGCCTGGTATATTTAATTTCACCACATATTAAACAGATATGGTCATGTATTTTCAGACGTCGCTATGCTACAATAGAATGGGGATGGGAAGAACCAGTAGAAGTTGGATCTACAATGTCTTTCAAGATTAAGGTAATCCCATTCTTTTTTTATATATAATTCCCTACAAGTCTCATGCAATAAAATTATTATTTCTCAGTTTTATGGAATCGCGCAATCACCACGATCTATCTCTGACATTCAGAATCTGAAGATTGAGATAACAAGGAATCACCTCGCAATTGCTCATGTCGAAGAGCCTTCCGATAGGCAGTTGGGTATGGTTTCTTTTCTGTTGAATCCATTTAGTTGCTTTCAGCTAGATTAAAAAATATTGTTTAATATTAACTTCAGTTCCTTGAATTAGATGAAAACCCGCTGTCTCCAAATGAAATCACTGTGTATTTCACTGTGAGAGCTAGTGGAGTTTATAAGATATCTATCAATGAGGATGGGAGAATAGTTGCTGGAGGTCCACATAAAAGGACGTTCATACCAGGTGAGCAGAACTTTGTGCATTAATTTTTGTTTTTCTATAAGGCCCAATATTGATAATAATTGAGAGAATTTTAATGTGAATTTCAATTGTGCAAGATGGTTTTTCTATTTGACAGGATGTTTATTATCTTTGTTGTTTCATCAGGTCTTCCTATTGCCTCCCGCACATCGTTGATTCGGACACTAAACATGTCTTCTGTCCTGCCAATCATTCAAAACAAGAGTCACATTCTGACTATTGAACCCAGAGACGAATTTGGGAACATGTGTGGCAATCGGTTGCACAGTTCCATTTTACGAGATAAATTCGAACTCATGGTAACCAAGGTGAGTATAAAATCATGGCACGTCCTTACGATATGATGGGGAAGTGGCCTGGGAACCAGAGGGGGGTGGCAGCCAAAAATATATCACTGGTTCGAAATAAACAGCACTCGATTAATTTTTTGTATTAGATCGACACGTCAGATTCCTGTCCGATTCCTGTCAGCACAGATCTACGCATGTTCAAGGATAACGTGGTCATTGATCTTCTCGTACCAATGGCTGGCTGCTTCCATGCTGTTGTGACTTACGAAAACCAAGAAATAGGAAACGGGGAATTCGATCTGATTGTTCTCACTGGTGCGGTATTATTTCTCCCTGCTCATATTCCATTTGCTGTACTTTGGTTTCAGGATATTAGAGTAAAGTTTCGGCGGATCGATAAATCACCGTTCTTGAAAATTTGTATATTACCGTAGTGAAAATCAAGTAGAGAATATAATATGTCTTGAGGAAACATGATTTCCGTAGCATGTGCTTGATCCGTTTTTATCTCCCTGACGAGAGATATATATTAATAGTGAGAAGCAGTGTTCCTTTTGAACTAATAAAATCACATGTTGTGCAAAAGGTAACAAAAGTATGCACTGAATACGTAAAGTGCGCACTGAATGCAGTAACTCGAATTGAATAGAAACTTTAAACCAACAGTTACCTTTCACCAAGCAAATGGGGCACAGTGCACTATTGAGATGCAAAATGAAGATTACTTTTTTTCAGCCCATGTTTATCGACAAATGTTTTCTGCATTCAAATTACTGAATTTTAATTTTCCAAAACTGGCACTTTCATCGCTTCACACGAGAGCATCGGAGAGAAAACTTTATGTCATGTTTTGCAGAAGCACCATTACGTAACAATTTTGCATTTAGTATCTGAGTACATGATGAAACAGTGAATGTAAATTTCCCCTAATTTCCCTCAATCTCTTATCCCTTTTTCATCATGTCTATGAGGGCTCTTGTCTATTCCATTCTTCGAAAGGAAATAGTAGATTTGTCATCATGTCGTAGTGTTTTCCTTTACAAATCAAAGTGGTGTTCCATCCAATTTATTATTAATTTGAATATATTTAGTCCTGCACATTGCATATGTGTTTGAATTCAATCATTGAGTGAACTCCCTAATAGCGATATATCAAAACTTAGTATCAAGAAAAATATTTTCATCAGCATACACATTTTATTCTCAGTGAAAGACTCGATTGAAGTTGAGGAAAACATTACCAAAAGAAACCTTAATATCTGGTATGAAGCTCATTACTTGAGTACAACCTCAGAGACTTGGTTGGAAGTAAGTTTATTATTTTTGAAACATGGCCGAGTGGAAAATTACAGAAGGTTACAGATATTTTCCATTACGTATCTATTAAAGTTTGCTGGCTCGTTGCCAGTTGCTTGTTATGATTTTATTGAATATATAATAATCAATAAAAGGTCCAAATTTGGCATGCCTTAATGTGGTAATATTAAGTACATAGAATGATTTATGTGGGTATCCTTACACTCATATGAAATAAGTTGATTATACTTTTCAAATGATATTTATTTAGGCCAAGTTACATATAAAATATAGTTGCTGGAATATTTACCTTTTTTAAACATTACGCATCAGACATATTTCATTCTTATTCATGTGACAGTCAAGGTACATTGTAATTCGTTTAATTGGTCTATTCATTTTTCAGAATGATATGAAACTGACATTTATAGCATTGTGTTTTTTATAACTTTTCAACATGGTTTTCTTCTTCCTGTCAGAATTCTGATAGCCGTTCTGGTTTTGCAAGAGCTTTGTCGATGGGGGAAATGCCAACAACATCGAGAGCGTCAGATTTCCGAAGCCGTCGGTTGTCGGCTTTGTCAAGCTCCGATTCTAAACCGAGAAAGGTTTTCATATATTTGACTCCTAAGGTAAATGAATTGAATGCAATCGGGAATTCATTGTTATTACTGTTTTATTTTTACCTATTTTAAGATTTATTAGTAGATAATCTTATTTATTGGAAACAGTACGATAAATTAGAGGAATCAAAGCAATAGAATTGAGCTAGATGCGTATTCCTTCTTTCGTAATCCACTTAGCCCATACTCTTATCAGAAATGCTGTTGTGTTGATGGTATGAAGCCTCAAGCCTGGTAGACTTGATACTTATGTGAACACTCTCTAGGTGTTTCTTCTCTTTTTGTGTCTTTCGTATTGTAAGTAACCAAGGTATTATTTACTTCCAGCAACTCATAATTAAGGAGTTTTACTTTCTCGTGTTCCCGAAGCGACTGCAGTCGTTTCGACTCTGTCAAGCAACAAAGGTAACTCTTTATTTTGTGCTAATTATAGGTATTTATATATTTCTTCTATTGGAATGAATTAAATGTGAGCAGAAGTAGGAGCATTTTAATTTCATGCAGGGTTTAACTGTCTGAATTTTTTTTTTTAAGATAATAACTTTGTCTGCAGAAAGATCAGGGAAGCCTACGGTCATACTGATTAGTGATGGCTGTCAACCTTCAATGACACTGTCTTGCGCAAAAGCACCTGTCATGATTGCCACATTTATTGAGATAATTAACAAGCATATAGGTATGATGGCAAGTTAAATTACGTTTGAGTGTTATGTTGCATGCAGCATGAGAAAGATAAATATGTGGGCATATCATCCATCATATACATGAGTAACTGCCGGTAGGCGAAAGCCTATAACTAGGGTATAAGTGGCAAACAATAATGTTTTTTTTAGAGGGTATCCCCACAGCGTGAGATGCGTTTAATTATGCACATATGTTTCAAGCTCCATTATATATAGATTGTGATCCACATAATAGCTAATTTTATCACAAAGTTTTATGATACCCTATAGTTTGGTTGAGCCAGTCATAGCTTATGCCAAACTAGCACACACACAAATTTCTCTTTATTTATATAGATATTGGAATAATGTTGCATGGTAGAGGGGTCTGAATTTTTGATCTCGGGTTTAAGATGTATAAATTATTATGTGATGAAAAAAAATGTCATGTCAATCCATTTTGCCTCAACTTGATTTCCAGGCGGATCGGATTCGTTCGATGAAAAGGTCAAACATTTTCGCGAAGAGCTTCTCTCTTACCACAATCTATCGAAGTTCGGGAGAGGCAAAACAACTTTGACTGTCGGCCGAGAGAATATTCTACATGAAGTGAGTTACCGTATCCTGCGAAGAACCAGTCGCTGTATAGACTCGTTGGTTTTATGAACCATTTAATTTTGTTCTCTTTCTGTTGAACAGTCATATAAGCAAACAAAGAATTTCTATGTGAAAGACTGGTGCAAACTGTTTGATATCTCATTCAAAAATGAATTCGGGATCGACTGGGGAGGTCTGACGAGAGAGTGGATCAGTCTCTTGTGCAAAGAATTATTTATTCCACCTGTGAATGAAACTTCAGAACTACAGGCAGCACAAGGAGATGCAGCTAAACTTGCAAAGAATTCATATTTCAGGAGACTAAAGGATGACAATCAAGCTTTGGTAGATTCTTTACAAGTTCATACTGACCAATCCATGTCTTTACAAATGTTTTAGGATAATATTTTTTCTGTTTAGTAAAAATTAAAATACCTGATATTTTATATGCAACCAAGTCGTTTGTATAAAAATGCGCTTTTCTTATGCCAATATCTCAGGTGTTGGAAATAAAAAATCACTAGAATTTAAACTTATTACGGTTGAGAATCCTTTCAAAATTCCAAAATCCGAGAGCAGTGATCATCATGTTTTTTTTGTACAACATTATTTTTCCGTGAGATCTGAATTTCACCTCCATGTATGCTTGTAACATGACTAGCGTCATTACTTGTACATTTCTTTATAAATTGAATGATGGCTTTTTGGATAAAGGATTCTCAACCGTATTACTATTACATGCACCGCAAGGTATGGAGTTGTAATATTGCAAGCTATACCAATAGTTTGAGAGTGAGAAAAATTAATTGAATAATAAAAAACCAACAGTACTTTCCCTTGCCTTAAGTATTATCCTCACTCTGGTACAGGTTCTTCCTGCCGGTTGTTCCACCTCTGGTGCGAAGTTGAAAATGTTTGAGTTTGCCGGCAAGCTGGTTGGAAAATGTCTGATCGATGGTACTTGCGGACACGATCAAGTTAGATACATCAATGCAAGGTTTGCCAGGTCGTTTCTGGCACAGATTATCGGTTTAGCCGTCACATATAAGGTATGATAATGAAATCTTTAATACCTTTATTTCTTCTTTTATTCATTCACCTCAATAATTTGAGAGTTTTACTTTGCCGAAATCAAGCATTGATCGAGATTCATTTAGGCCTGTAGTACAGAACTTGTATATAGTAAACCCACTACTTATAATATCAAATAATTTTGAGCTATATTTTTATATTAACTTATTGCATCTTGCATTAACCTTCATCTTTGTTGAACTAATTTGTCAGCCAATTTTTTTCTGGATATATAGGAATATGTAAGATGGATTTTTTTTAAATTGTGCTTTCCTTCATAGTATTTCCCCATTTCCTTCATCACACTCACATTTGTACCATCATTGAGTGTTCTTGCAGCCATAAAATGTTAATTAAATCAATAAGGATAAAGGGTCATTAAGCAAAGAAAATCATGCACTGGCTAGAGGATATAGTAAAATTCTACATTACCTTCAGCTGAGTTGATTCCAGTTTCAACAATTTACAGAATTCCACAATTAGCGGTTATATCGAGAGTAGTGTCATTCTTGTACTATATATGTACTCTTGTCATACACAGCATTTTGAAAGTGATGATCCCGAACTTTACAAGAGCAAAATAAGATACATAATTGAGAACGATGTTTCTGACTTTGACCTGTTTTTTTCTGAAGAGGTTTACCTTCCTAATGGCAAGTTACACCAGGTAAGTTGTCGTGCTATCTTTCGAGATTTTTAGAATGGAGTAATATCCTCTGTTACTTATGCTGCGTCTTTATCCTATTTTTATTATTATGCCCCTTCTATTTCTGTGAAATATATACCGTTTGCAGTTTATGCCTCCACAGATTTCGCACACATGATCTTTATTCAATAATCAATAATTTTCCTTTCCCATACAGGTTGTATCATTGAAACATGGCGGGACAAAAATCAGAGTTACTAATGAAAACAAATGCGAGTATTTGAACTGTTTAGCAAGGTACAGATTGAGTACCTCGATCAAGCAGGAAACAGACGCTTTTTTGAAAGGTATGTTGTATGGTAAGACTAATGGAGCAATGGTGACCCGAGGTAGTGGCATCGAAAATGAGAACTTTGTTTGAAAATAACCTTCAAAATTTGTATGATACCTCTAAAATCGTTTTTTCTGGTAGTGTATGTCCAGTTCGTACAAGGCCAGCTGTGATTGGAGATATAGTTGCATTATTTTGCGTAGAAGTTATTTAACAATTCCTTGTACAGCCAGGTAGCACTGTGTTACTGGAAATAACCAAATGAAAATAGTGAATAGCAATTTTTCTGGAAATACCCAAATAATAGTTTGGTGAAACATAGCATAATCTATGCTCTGTGTACAAGGAAGCATCTCTGTTCTATTGAATTTAAAGCGGATTAAAATGAAAAAATTTTAAGACTTGCAGGGATTTGACAAACTCCAACATATTTCCATGATTTGATAAAAAGTTTGATTTTCGTTAAAAGTCTATGATAGTTTTAGTATTTGTGCTATCAATCCCATATCAACTTTTTTTAGGTTTGAATTATCTCGTTCCTGATCACTTGCTAAGTGTTTTTGATGAAAACGAGTTGGAGCTTGTTTTATGCGGTTCAAGCAAGATATCGGTTATTGACATGAAGCAGCATTCAGTAATCAGTGACAGCACTTTCTTGTTTGCCAAAGTTTGTAGATTTTGTATTTGATTTCATAGTCAAATAGTTCAGCATTAAAGTCTGCATTTAATAATCAACACTAGAATTGGGATTGGGAATAAGGACCTATTCATCAGAACTTTAGCATTTTTTACAGTCATATGAATGAATGTTGCTGCCTCTGTTGGAAATAACTAACCAGGATGACTATTTATTTTATAATAAATAGTAATAGCATACATGGATGGGTTTGATGAAAAAAAATGCTGAAAAAAGCTGTCACAGAATTTTTTTGAGGTGCTTATAGTATTTAAGAATAATGATCAGATGCCGAAAAAATTCAGTTATCTGACAACCCTGTGGCGCCAGATAGGAGGGGTTTAGTTTTCAAAAATCATTTGTCTCGTTAAGGAAGTGCAAACAAATATCTTTTGTAATAAATATGAAGCTTAAATGCAGAATACCTTTATTTAGATACTGGATTGGTTTTGGGTAGCTGTGTCCAGTTTGACTCAAGATGAACTTGCGATGTTATTGCAGTTCACGACTGGCTGCTCTCAGATGCCTCCCGGCGGATTTTCTGAACTTTCACCTCGTTTTAAAATCTCCTACGCATTCTATCACCGCAATAATTTGCCTACTGCACACACTTGGTATGTTTTTGTATCTATTCACTAAAACATTCTTGTTCAACCGACTGAATAGCATTGGAAAATTAAATTTGACAGGAAGATGTTTAATATAATTTTTTGGTAAAATATAGTACAGGTACCGGACCAATTATCCGGACTCCTTGGGGCCTGAGGAATTCTAGATTTCTGGATTTCCGGTTTTCCGGTACCTAGGTGTCTAAATACGTGAATAATCAATTCTACTCCCAAAGCAGGCTTGTAAGGACAGTTGTTGAAAATTAACTATGAAAATAGCGTTGGGATAAAAATTCTGTTCTCTGTTCCTTCCGGATAATTGATCCAGTACCTGTAAAATCCCATAAAAAGGGATGAAACCATTCCTTAACTCAGAAGAGTTAGACATGTAAGCTAATACAATACATTTATAATGAATCATCAAAAATTAGTTTATCGGATATAATAATTAGAAAAATAGGGTACCCCCATGAGCTTATAAACGGGCAATGGTCGAGGATGACCTATATATACCGGGTTACCATCTGCCTGGACCGAAAAATAAACAAAAGTCTTTAGAAAATCATTTTATTTAAGTGAGGAAAATCAAATCACTTATAAAAAATTTCATTAGAAATGATCTGCCTCAGCAGTCCATTGTCATTGAAAAACAGCTTGTGCATCTCCTAAATTTCAGGAAACGGAAATGGGCATACCAAAATGCGTAACTAACATATGTGATTAAATACAAAAATAAGCACAGTAATACTTTTTAAGACACTGTTCTTCAGAATAAGCACATATCTTAGAAATAAGCACGAATTAGCAACCCTGCCCAAATACATTTACAAAAAGCATGATTACAATGTTAACAGCTGCTTTATTCTGTCAAAAATTATTGGAAGAATGAAATCCATGGTTTTATTATGCGTTTGTGATTTTCTGTCAGAAAATTTTGCAGTTAAGTCGCTGTGGTTATTTTTTATTTTAATTGATGTTTGGTGAAAATAAATTGAAACAATAAACATCCAGCGTGCGTTTTAATACCAAACACACTCCGGTAGTAAGAATGCCTCACAATTCTTGAATTTTGAAGTGTATCTTACAGGTATAATTAAGAATAGTTATTTTGCAAAGAAGATTTCTAAAAGACATTTAGTATTACTACAGAACTTGAAAAAAAAATTCTGTTAAATAATTCAACTTACATTGTATTGAATGATTGTTATATCTAATTCTATTACTTTCTGATTTTTATTCAGTTTCAATGAGCTCTGCCTTCCTTCATATGATTCTTATGAAAATCTTCACAAGTACTTGAAACTTGCTATCACAGAAGGTGCTTCAGGATTTGGAATGATATAAGCTGTATATAAAGTTAGTATGAAGGCACTGTGTTACAATCTTGCAGTATGGTATTTCGAATTTTACTCGAATATTTTCTCAATGATTAGACGAGGTCATGTTTAGCAGGGTTATTCATATTTTTTAAGGTGGTATACGTAATTACATGTGAACAAACTTCCAAGCTAAATATGTACAACATTTGCCATATCCAATTATGGATAAAATTTCAGAGAGTAATCTCATTGACTAAATTAAAATGAACAAGTTGTAAAATGATGGATTATAGCATTTTCTGCAGAATTCTTGAGACTTTTTAATGGAGCATACTTGTTTGATCCAAAGACTGTTTGAATCTTGTTACGCTGGGTGTGTCTGTGTTAACATAGGGTGGACCTTACTGGAGGCCCACGTGCTCTGAAAAAGAACTTGTCTCAAAAAAAAGGAATGTGTATGTATCAATATTAGTATATTGTTTTGTGTATAACACTTTTCAGTATTTGATATATGGCTTGAATCCTGCATGTAGTATGGCTTGCTGGTCACGAGTATTTATAGCATTGTTATTACCTTCAGTCATCAACACTCAGGTAGCAATGAACTGAAATAAGAAAACGCAGAGCAACGTTATGTTATGACTAGTACTGTAATTGTGTCTTTTTGACATGGAATGGTCGCTAAATTATGATTGTAGATTGTTGTCAGAACGCATCCCTACTTGTTCTCCATTGAAATAAGTATTCACACTATGCGAAGTTATCTCAGAACGTATCCTTCGCGTATAACGAGGGACTAGTGTACTTGCAATTTCTCTCCAGGGAATGCTATTCCTTATGGTACTCCCTAACTTCGTATAATGAGCAAAATGTTCCAATGTTCTGATTATATATTACTTTTACTGAGGATTGCTAGTAGTTTAAATCTATTTT
Organism: Halocynthia roretzi; assembly: GCA_013436055.1. Taxonomy (NCBI): domain Eukaryota; kingdom Metazoa; phylum Chordata; class Ascidiacea; order Stolidobranchia; family Pyuridae; genus Halocynthia; species Halocynthia roretzi. Next base: position 1,000 of record QRAM01000754.1, on the reverse strand, counting down.
GGTAACTTTTCCTTTATTAAAATAAATTTGGAACTGTATCGTCTAATTATCTGACTCCTTTTCTTGTGGGCTGCTTCCCCATACTATTAAATTTAAAGTCGTTTAAACAAAGTGAAGAACAAACTTCATAGAATCCTTGTTAAGTGCGCAGAGCTATTCAACAAAAACTACAATAGCAAATAAAGAAAATGATGCCTATTAAAATAATACATCGAACCCAGGCCAACTTTATGAAATGCAGGTTCTAATTGAAAAATGTCCCCCAGTCACTGCATAATTCTGTATAATTCTAGGAGGTTAATGCAATCCCTTTTTAAAATGTCCGTGACACATCTATGCACTGCAGGTGACACACTAATGTGTCGCGACACATAGTTTGGAAAGCACTGCCCTATAGTATCACTAGTAGCCTAATGTCTAAAAAGAATACAATGGGATTTATCATAAAGCATGCCTAGAAATAGTGTGAAATTAAATTAAGCTGGAATTCCTGCAAATTGCGTTGAATGTAATTCTGATACCTTGTGAGGTTAGTTTATAATGCTTGTAGAGAAGATTTATTGGCGAGATTCCAGATGTGAATTGTATCCTGAAAAATAAGGCAAAATTATTTTATTGTACTTTGTCAATTTTTATAGACATAAAACTTATTCATGCATTGTGTGATTCTTTACTTCTCAATATCGTTACAGAATAACCTTACCAAAAAATTCTGCGTTGAAACGTATTACATTCACATTTGCATCAAAAAACACCATTTTAAGTTTGAAAAAAAATGGAAAAAAAAGTCGATTTTTGTCAAAAACACAAGGCTATATAGCCTTGGAGAAAAGTAATAAAATGGCATATTTTTCAACTTTATTTTCTCCTTATTTCTCGCCTATTTTGCGTTCTCTTTATTGTAAAATGATTTAAAACGTATTATATGCACTTTTGCATAAAACAAAAACTTTTTTAAGTTTAAAAAGAAATTAAAAAAAATCGATTTTTGACGAAAACA
>QRAM01000753.1:3352-26515 GCA_013436055.1 Halocynthia roretzi | reverse complement strand
TAACCCCATGTCAAATGTCATTTCCACCTTTCCAAGATCATGTGAATCTCATATGGTCCATTCTAAATACAAAGAAAACTCGTTACCTTAACTGTTGTATTTATACCCTTGTAGTATAATGAATACTTTGTATCACAGGTTGACTTGATTGAATTAGATGGTCGAATCCAACTAGTATTAGTAGTAAGACATATAGTTTGTATTTAGTACATGTTGGTTTGAGGTAAAGCAGTCGTGATACAGGGAATTCACCAGCGACCTTATAATGCAGGTTTTCGTTGTAGAATTGTAATTTGCAGACAGACCCGAGAAGCGTGTAAAACCCGAGTGGTTGACAATCTCTGTACTAGGGCGATTCAACTACTGGAACTGATGTAGCATTCACCGTAATATTACCACTTGTTAGTAAACGTATAATTAATATACTCTACTATTTACCCGTAACCACAACCCTTATCATTAGGTTGAACATCAGACCGTTGTTCCACTGTCCCATAAATAAAGGAACAAAGTGTGTATGTGTGTGCGTGCTCGTGTGCTCATAACTCTTAAGGTTTCTTGACTCAGCACAACTTTGCATGGTGGTCTGTTTCGAACGCTGAAGTGTTATAGTCAACATTTTATTCAAATATGGGACCTCATCTCGGCCCAGATCACCTTTTCGATTAGTTTGGCAAACGAGAAAATAATGCTTTGTATTTCCATATGCGAAATAAACTAAAGCCCGACAGGGTAAATATATGCTTCATGACGCCACGATACCTTGACGGGTTACTAATAGTTTACTCTTGGCAAATGTATGTCTGTGTGAATGCTATCTACCTCTACTTCTTTTACAGTGTTACAATCTTTTACGGAATTGAAACATAACTACATAAACGATACAATACAATACCAGGCAAGATAGTATTATCTTATGCAATAGAGAATCAATATTCTTTACCGGATGGTTTGAAACACTTTAGCAGTGATAACTTTTAAATCATAGGCTCATGCGAAAAGGCCGCCTAGGAACAACGTTAACTAGCATAATATGTAGGAATGCAATACACATGAAATGAGAATAGAATTGAATGAAACCACTTGCGTTAAAATCGATCTAGTCATCAGTCAAATTAGGTAGCGATTACGTGTACCACTGGATGGGGTAAGAGATCCATCACGATCTCTCTTACATCGTACAACAGTTATCCGATCATGTGACTTGTAAGTAAAATATTCCTTTTTCAAGCTGTAAATGCTTCCTATAATACGTGCATAAGTGTCAGATAACCAGGGCACGACCTCTTGACATCAAATTATCAAATAGTTAATAAATGAAAGAGACTATGCCTGGTATTGCACGTTCACAATCTGCCTAGCACAACATAACATTAGCACATATAATTTAGTAAATAATTAATCGAACGTTGCTAACGCTAGAACAAGGAGATGTAATATGTAAACCTCAGAGAAGGATAAGACGTGGCACGATAAGGAAACTAATGTGGAACTGAATATTAAAACTGAATAGTGATTAACTGTACTGGCCGTTTCAGCAGTATATACGTAGTGAAGTGAGGGAATAGGGTCGAATTTCTTAGTATTGGATTAGAATAAGGATTTGTATTGTGTAATATAGACAGTTACTAAAGTTGTACTTACAGTTATTTAGCTCAAATCTGTATTTATTGTTATTAAACCAATTCTCGATTTGCAAAGTGAAATTTGCAAATTTCGTAATAAGGAGTCGTATTAAGTTATACTTGCCCCTGAAATATGGTTCTGTCATCAGTCGCAAGTTTTGTTCTAGTAAGCGATGTGTTGGATGAAGCTAAAATGAAACCGTGGTGGGAAGTTGTTCGCGGTGTATTTGTTGCTGTCATGTTTGTATCAGCTTCTGCTATGTTGCCTCTGTCATGGACATCTGCCTTCCACTGCATACCTGCATCTTCTAACGTTACGCTTAGCAATCCAGAGACTTTATACGTTAATGGACTTTGTTACCAGGATCTACCGTGGAATAACAGCAAAAACGTGAGCACTTATGTCTTTGCCATTGCTGTTTCAATCCACCTTTGGTATTCATGGTGGTTGATGGTCCCTTCTGTGACAAAGAAATTTCGAACTGTCAGAGATGCTGACAATACCTTAAAAGATCTCGCTCTTTTACCGGAGGAAATCGAAAACATAGCTTTTCGTAATCCCTTCGAGTCGACAAATATGCAGAAAGTTTATCAGAACAAAGAAGCCGAAAACAGCAGTGAGGAAAATCGTGTGGTGATACGAAAAGTTTCGCGCAGTTTATGGTGCAGTCCAAATCCAACACTCGTGGTGACTTTATACGCTGTAAGAAACATTGTTGGGATAATTCTACTATTGGTTTCATTCGTCATGTCTGTAGCTTTGATAGTATCATTACTACGACAAGGAACAGAATATAAATGCAACAGAGAATTGACAGTCGGTGAAAAAAAGTTTAATGACTTTACCTGCTCAAGCAACATTTCGCTCATCCCGTTTGTATTATTGTTGGTTGTTTATACTCTATCCCTAATACTGCAACTAAGTCTAACGATCGCCATTTCACGTGAATTCCGCCTTCCTGATGAAGAAACTGGTGATTCGAAGTTGATATCACAGTTTGCAGCAAAATCGACTGGACTAACTACAGGAACAAAAAAATTATTACTTAGTCGACGTGAAGTTCTTCAAGAAATGACTGAATTCTTGAATAAGGCAGCCGAAGTTCGTGATTTTGACTATTTAAATATTTATTCGGAACTTGGAGACGATAAAAGCGAGGAAGAATTGATAAATAGCATCAAACGTCGAATTGATGGAAAAGAAATGACGGATGAAGATTTAATAAAGTATTCCAAGTACTGCACAGGAGAAAGATTTTTAGAAATATTTGTTCTTGCTCACTATAAAAACTTTGGACAGAACAGCGAGAAAAACTATGATTATCAGGATTGTGGTTGCTGTAATTTCGCCTTGGATTTTGATAAAAAAGATATTAATACGAAAAAATCTTTGTTATACCATGTGCTAACCTTGAGAGCAAAAAATGCAGACGGAGAAGATATCTTCAATCGTGTTGCTTTTCAACATTTGCTCTATTTTCTACGTGGAAAATTTGGAAAGCTTAAGATAACATTCCGACTTAAACAAAACAGACCGGCTGTTCTAAAGGACGATGAAATATCTTCACCACCGGGACCAAGCGGGTCGCAAGAAGCTGGTCAGGTAGCTGATGATGAAAAATCTTCACTACTGGAAGGGAGCGGGGAGGAAAATATACTACTGCAAAGTATAACAGGAAAAGAGAGCAAAGAGAGGAAAGATGAGAAAAATAATGAACCTTTAAACTTAGTAATAGATTTCACCAAGGAAATGGAAATGTTCGAGCTAGCTTGCATTCTGGATGACTGTGCATATGGAAAGGATATAGGAATCACAGAAGAAAATCGGCGTAGATATGAAGGGTATATTTCTATCAGGAATCAAGGAGCAGGAGGAGCCTCTTCTGATTCACAGCATCTTATGCATGAGATCGGTTCATTATTCAGTGGTGCCAGAACGTTTTGCAGTGAATTATCCAAATTCTGGTTCAAAAACAAGATGTACAAAGAATATTTTCATCTTCACATGCTTCTATATGATAGGCGGATTTGTCGGGAACTGGATGAATTTGACTTCCACGGTTACTGTGGTTGCAATGAACTCAACTTCGAGCTTGATGACGTAGAACCAGGTCCCAGTGGATGTTCGCTGCTTCACTACGTTCTGAGAAAACATGACATAAAAACCGAGGAAGCCAGAAATCATGTTCTGTATTGGATGAATAAACGCACAAGTTTGGATGGCAGAAAAGTCATCAACAGAGGTGATCATAGTAGTAGGTGTCCTTTGTTGGGTCTTTTGCAGTACGTAGGCAGGCAAGAATGCAGTCCTGAAGAGTACGTTAGCGAGCAATTTCCTGGTATAGATCATAATTATGTTCTGGGATCCTATCAGGAGATAGCAGCTAAAGCGCTTGACTTTGAATTGTTAGAAACTCGAAGAAATATATTCAAGTATGTGAGAGCTGGTTTTATTACTCGCATTAAATCGCGTACTGCATCTGAAGATGATTTGCTGAAAATAATCAAATATTGCGCGGCTAATGGACTTTTCGAAGTACTTGTGCTCGCTCACTATAAATGGTTTGGACAGAACAGCGTGAAAGACTTCAGTAATAATGAATGTGGTTGCAAAGTTGGTGAGTTCGATGTCTCCACGAAAGATCGTGTTTCAGAAAACTCTTTGCTTTATCATATCTTAATCACGAGGGCTAACGAAAGAGTTTTCAATCATCTTGCTGTTGAGCATCTGCTGTACTGGGCCAGTAAAAAAACAGTATTTAAATTGGATGCAGAAAAAAGTCTCGTCAAGTATGAGATTGGTCAACCTAAAAAACTTGAATTATCTCTCATCATAAAGAAACATCAATATGGAGATGAAATTGGATTCACAGGCGAAAATCGACAACATCACGAAGTATATCAAGCTATCAGGAATGCTGAAAAACTTACTACTGGTATGAAAAGGTTTTTGTTCGGTCAGGACAAATCATTCTACAACGAGTTATCCCAATTTTGGTTACGGAACAAACTGTACAGAGAATACGTCGAACTTCACAAACTGTTTTATAGTTTCTGTCAAAAGGAAACGCATGAAAACAACGACTGTTGCTGCGATGTAATGACTTTTAACTTGACTGATACAGAACCAGGTCCAAGAGGTTGTTCCCTGCTCTACTACGCCCTGAACAACCAAGAACTTCAGAGTGAAGCTATGAAGCATTTGTTGATGTGGGGAAAGAAAAGACAAGACCCTTCAGAAGGCCAGTCAAGGCGAGTCATTATGAGGGAGAAGAAGTACGATGAAAGTCTAATGGACTATGTTAAGAACTTAGACCAAGACATTCAAGATCAAATATCGGAAACACTGGACTGTCGCAGTATGCTACTTGTACACGACGCATCGCAACATGTCGAAGTAAATACCAGTGAATAGAAATTGAACGGCTATTTGATACCATTTGTGTTTTAAATAGAACAAAGAAACAATCAGTTTATACTCAACCCCTTTTTTACCCCGTGAGCCCTTTAACCCGATGTCAAATTTAATTTCCTATCTTTCCAAGATTACGTGATTCTCATATCGTCCATTCTAAATACAGAGAAAGTTCGTTAACTCGATGTCGGTTAGCTCGAACTGATTTGATTGGCCCTGGTAAAATTCTTATCAAAATCGTCTTAACTTCGAGCTAACGGGCTTTCACAATTGTATTTATAGCTTTGTATCACAAGTTGTCTTGAATTAAAGCAAGCGTGGATTTTGGATTTTTACTTGGATTTTTTCCTCTAATTTAGTGAATCATTTTATTAGTATTATGATTATATATCACTGCTGTATATACTGGCATAGTAACTCGTATCAATTTCTCAACGTAATAACATTACTTGGTTCACATATATATACTAACACTGGCTTGCTCCTGCTCCTGCTCCTGCTCCTGCTAACCTTAAATTCATAACAAAAATCGTTTTTATTTGGCTTCTATAAACCCTTTCACTATTATGTAAAATATCATTCCCACCTTCCCAAAATAATGTGCATCTTAAATGGTCAATTTTAAATACAGTGATAGCTCGTTACGTCGACGTCTATTAACTCGAAGTGATTTAATTCGCCCAGGCAAATCACAAACACACTGCCATGCATTATCGCAAGGGTGGCCAATACGTCGATCGCGAATGTAGCGTTGGTAGATCTCGAGTCAAAACGAGTCTCGAAGAATGTGTTGTGACGTATGAGCATATGCAACGAAGCGTTGCAACAGCGGTAGTAGTTGGATCATTTTGACTTGGTCATTTAAAAGTAGCTCGCATGCTGTAAAAGTGTGGCCACCTCTGCATTATAGGGTTCAATGTTTATTTTTACTTTTAACAAAGTGTTAAGACGAGCTCAAATAAGTTCAGCCGAGGTGGTGACTTCAGTGTCCTGTTTTTGATGTTATATGAATAGCGAAGCGTCCCTAAAGTTGATTTATTTGATTTGCAAGAAAACCAAATCGATTTCTTTATGCCAGTGACTAGTAGATAGTCAATGTGAAATGCAAGTGCTGCCCACTGTCTAATTCGGTTAAGTGTATTTGGCCCGGGAGTTCTACAAGGTTGCACACCTCTGGTCTAGAATATTCACCACTATTACGAATAAAGTAACCAGTAACCATAATTTAATTGTCACAATCTAATATGTTGTATTATCATTGGCATCGTGAATTCGTGTTCGGGTGAGTGTGTACCAACGCAATGTTCTCTATTTTAAAGAATTACTCATGCGAATTCTGTTTTTCTAAACCTCCAACTCTCCGTCATGGTAGTATCACAAGTCTTCGTATAAGTTGCAGCTTCTAAACTTCAACTTGAATGTGTTTAAAAAAAGGTCTCATCTCGCCTAACATCACATGAATCGTTATATTAAGTTAAGCATAAGTGAAAACAGGAAAACAGTTTCAGTATACGCAGTGAAGTGAAGAAAAAGGACGTAGGCGGATAAAAACAAGGATTTGTATTGTGTAATATAGACAGTTACTTGAGTTGTACTTACAGTTATTTAGCTCAAATCTGTATTGATTGTTACTAAACCAATTCTCGATTTGCAAAGTGAATTTCGTTCATTGTTGATAATTCATTAATCGTAGTTCATTGTTGAATGCTCGTAAAAAGAGGAATGAATGTCCGTATATCAATATATCCTATGTATATATTCTTCAGTATAATTGTAGTTAATGACTTTGCAAACGATAAGGAATAGATCTTGTTATTGCGATAGCCCGATATTCGGTTAGCTCGAAGTAATTTACCTGGTCCAGTTTGACCTCGAGCTAACGAGCTTTTACTGTATATCCGATTGTTAGGAGGCAGATTTAGAATTAAACTACCTTAAGTACAGTGGTAGCTCGTTTCTTCGTTGTCTGATAACTCGGAATTCCGGTTAGATCTAACTGAATTGGCCCTAAATAAATCCCAAATAAAGAAAATTCGGATAGCTCGACCCTAATTTACCTGGTCCCCTTCTAACTCGAGTTAACGAGATGGTACTGTATATCCGGTTGTTAATAGTAATCAACGTATATAACAGATAAGTGAACAATGCTATTCCCATGATTGTCATTGAGTCAGTGATAACAAAAGACTAATTTTATATTTATAATTCATTTTATTCTATTTGATATACAGTGGTAGTTAGTACACTAGAAATTCTGGCTCGTGTCTATATTTGATATACAGCAAAATCACAATTACTCCGAATCTGGATATAAAGCAATGGGTAAACAAAGCTCTTGTTTAGAAGTTAAGCACTAGAAAGCTTTTCTCGTGTCTAATACGTTTGGTGGCAGTCCTTCCAACCAGTTTTCAAATCCCATTTATCGAGCTTCGACATTAAAGAACGTTGTATGTGTACGCATAGTATTAAATTTAATAACATTTAGCGATTTAAACAGGATCTGCTTGAAGTACCTTCAATGTCATCTTCATCTCAATCACATTAAACTGAATTGATTGAGACTTTGACTAACTGCTAAAATTCTATTTTACATAGCTGTAACGACTAAAATAGTTTCGTAATAAGGAGTCGTATTAAGTTGTACTTGACTCTGAAATATGGCTCTGTCATCAGTTGCAAGTTTCGTTCTTGTAAGTGATGTGTTGGATGAAACTAAAATGAAACCGTGGTTGGAAGTTGTTCGCAGAATAGCTGTTGTTGTAATGCTTTTCACTGCTACTGCTATGGTGCCTCTGTCATTGATATCTTCTATCCACTGCATCCCATCATCTTCTAACAAAACGCTGACGAATCCAGAGACATTATATGTCCATGGAGTTTGTTACCAGGATCAACCTTTTGTCATTAGTAAATATGTGAGCTTCATTGTCTTATTCATTGCACTTCTCATCCACGTTTGGTATTCATGGTGGTTATTGGTCCCTTCTGTGGGAGAAAAGTTTCGAACTGTCAGAGCTGCCGACGATATCTTAAAAGATCTCGCTCTTTTACCGGAGGAAATCGAAGACATAGCTTTACGTAATCCCTTCGAGTCGAGAAATATGCAAAAAGTTTATCAGAACAAAGAAGCCAAAAACAGCAGTGAGGAAAATAGTGTAGTGATACGAAAAGTTTCGCGCAGTTTATGGTGCAGTCCAAATCCAACACTCGTAGTGACTCGATACGCTGAAAGAAACATTGGTGGAATATTCATACTGTTGGTTTCATTCGTCATGTCTCTAGCTTTGATAGTTTTGTTACCACTACAAGGCACAGAATATAAATGCAACAGAGAATTGACAGTCAGAAAAATAAAGTTTAATGACTTTACCTGCTCAAGCGACATTTCGGTCATCACGTTTGTATTATTGTTGGGTGTTTATAGTCTAACCCTACTACTTCAACTAAGTCTAACGATCTTCATTTCATATAAATCCCGCCGTCCAGATGAAGAAACTGGTGATTGGAAGTTGATATCACAGTTTGCAGCAAACTCGACTGGACTGACTAAAGGAACGAAAAAATTATTACTAAGTCGACGTGAGGTTCTTGAAAAAATGATTGAATTCTTGAAAAAAGCAGCTGAATTTCGTGATTTTGACTATTTAAATCTTTATTCGGAACTTAAAGGCAATGTAAGCGAGGAAGAATTGAAAAAAAGGATCAAACTTCGTATGGATGAAAAAGAAATGACGGATGAAGATTTAAAAGAATATTCCAAGTACTTCATCGAAAAGGAGTTTTTTGAACTCTTTGTTCTTGCTCACTATAAAAACTTTGGACAGAACAGCGAGAAAAACTATGATTATCAGGATTGTGGTTGCTGTAATTTCGCCTTGGATTTTGATAAAAAAGATATTAATACGAAAAAATCTTTGTTATACAATGTGCTAACCACGAGAGCAAAAAATGCAGACGGAGAAGTTATCTTCAATCGTGTTGCTGTTAAGCATTTGCTCTATTGGCTAAGGGGACGATTTGGAAAGCTTAAGATAACATTCCGACTTACACAAAACAGACCGGCTGTTCAAAAGGACTATGAAATACGTCCACCACCAGGAGGAAGTGGGGATCAAGCAGATGTTCATAAAGACGATGCAATATCTTCATCACCGGGACCAAGCGGGTTGCAAGAAGCTGTTCAGGTATCTGATGATGAAAAATCTTTACTACTGAAAAGAAGCCGGAAGAAAAATATACCACTGGGAAGTAAAACAGGAAAAGAGAGCAAAGAGAGGAGGAGGGAGGGAGGGAGCCGGGAGGCCCCCTCGGCACTACTAGATACACAGAACACAGAAGCAACTCCTGAGGATGCAAGTGGACCAACTGATCCACTACTGGAAAGGGGCGGGGAGCAAATTCAACCAGTTCCAAGCGAAGCTGAAGAAGGGGACGAAGAAAGACCCGTGACAGTCGCAGGAAACAATGAACCTTTTAACTTAGTAATAGATTTCACCAGGGAAATGGAAATGTTCGAGCTAGCTTGCATTCTGAATGACTGTAAATATGGAAAGGATAGAGAAATCATGGTAGAAAATCAAAATAGATATAAAGTGTATTTTGCAATCAGGAATCTCACACGAGCACAACTAGCCTCTGGTTCACGGGATCTATGGCAAGAGGTCGGTTCATTCTTTGATGATAACAAAACATTTTGCTCCGAATTATCCAAATTTTGGTTCAAAACGATGATGTACAAAGAATATTTTCACCTTCACATGCTTCTATATGATAAGCGGATTTGTCGGGAACTGGATGAATTTGACTTCCAGGGTTACTGTGGTTGCAATGTACTCAACTTCGAGATTGATGACGTAGAACCAGGTCCGAAAGGATGTTCGCTGCTTTCCTATGTTCTGAGAACAAATACCGACACGAGCGAGGAAGCCAGGAAGCATGTGTTGTATTGGATGAACCGATGTACAACGCAGGCAATTTTTCGAGGCAGGAAAGTCATCCATGAGCGACAGGAAAATAGTCCTAAAGATTACGTTAGAGAGCAATTCCCTGATATAGAACCTGAATCTGTTCTGGAATCCTATCAGGAGATAGCAGCCAAAGCGCTTGACTTTCAATTGTTAGATAATCAAACAAATTTCAAGTCTATGAGAGCTGGTTTTATTACTCGCATTGAATCGCGTTCTGTATCCGATGATGATTTGCTGAAAATAATCAAATATTGTGCCGCTAACGAACTTTTCGAAGTACTTGTGCTTGCTCACTATAAATGGTTTGGACAGAGCAGCGAGAAAGACTTCATTGATAATGAATGTGGTTGTAATTTCCCTAGCCATTCGAAAGATCGTTTTTCAGGAGAATCCTTGCTTTATCATATCTTATCCACGAGGGCTCATAACTATAAAAAGGAAATTATTTTCAATCATCTCGCTGTTCAGCATCTTCTGTACAGGATCTATAGAAATCAAATCGAACCAGAAAATATTCCCGTCAAGTATGAAATTGGTCAACCTGAAAGACTTGAATTATCTCTCATATTAAAAGAAAATGGATATGAGAATAAAATTGATATCACGGACGAAAAGCTACAGTATCACAAAGTATATCAAGCTATCAGGAATCGTGAAGAACTTAATGAAAGAATGAAAAAGTTTTTGTTCGGTGAGGACAAATCATTCTACAAAGAGTTATCTCAGTTTTGGTTACGGAACAAACTGTACAGAGAATACGTCGAACTTCACAAACTGTTTTATAGTTTCTGTCAAGAGGTAACGCATGAAAACAACGACTGTTGCTGTGATGTCATGACTTTTAACTTGACTGATACAGAACCAGGTCCAAAAGGTTGTTCCTTGCTCTACTACGTCCTGGAAAACATAATGAAATGTCCAAAGGTTGAACATCGGTGTTTTGAAGCTATGGGACATGTGTTGAGGCGAGGAAAGGAAGGACAAGACCCTTCAGAAGGCCAGTCAAGGCGAGTCATTATGAGGGGGAAGAAGTACGATGAAAGTCTAATGGACTATGTTAAGAACTTAGACCAAGACATTCAAGATCAACTGTGTCAAACACTGGACTGTTGCGGTATGCTACTTGTACACGACGCATCACAACATGTCGAAGTAAATACCAGTGAATAGAAATTGAACGGCTATTTGATACCATTTGTGTTTTAAATAGAACAAAGAAACAATCAGTTTATACTCAACCCCTTTTTTACCCCGTGCGCCCTTTAACCCGATGTCAAATGTCATTTCCTATCTTTCCAAGATCACGTGATTCTCATATCGTCCATTCTAAATACAGAGAAAGCTCGTTACCTCGATGTCGGTTAGCTCGAACTGATTTGATTGGCCCTGGTAAAATTCTTATCAAAATCGTCTTAACTTCGAGCTAACGGGCTTTCACAATTGTATTTATAACTTTGTAGCATGAAGCTTTGTATCACAAGTTGTCTTGAATTAAAGCAAGCGTGGATTTCGGATTTTTACTTGGATTTTTTCCTCTAATTTAGTGAATCATTTTATTAGTATTATCATTATATATCATTGCTGTATATACTAGCATAGTAACTCGTATCAATTTCTCAACATAATAACATTACTTGGTTCTCATATATATACTAACACTGACTTGCTCCTGCTCCTGATCCTGCTCCTGCTCCTGCTAACCTTAACTTCATAACAAAGATCGTTTTTATTTGGCTTCTATAAACCCTTTCACTATTATGTAAAATATCATTCCCACCTTTCTAAAATAATGTGCATCTTAAATGTTCCATTTTAAATACAGTGATAGATCGTTACGTCGACGTCTATTAACTCGAAATGATTTGATTCACCCAGGCAAATCATTCTCAAATTCACTTATTCACCGATACCAGTATAAGGAGTAAACTTGTACAAAATGCCAGATGTTAACGTAAGAATAATACGATTCGAGCCTCACATTGCGACCAAAATTATAATTGGTAAAACACTGAGAAATATTACTGAGAATGAACACTCAACACGTAATGTTGAGAACAGGGGCCCTGAAGATGAAAACGAGGACCGCCTATACCCTACCCTAGATACCCGTCCCCTTGATACCCGTAGTATGTAACATGACATAGATTACATAGAGACGGAGGAATCTAATCGTATCTTGTATCATATTCATTGCTGATGTAACTATATATCATTTACTATGTGTATTCGTATAACCTTCACTCAAGACTTTCAATTACATACTAAAAATAAAGGAGAGATCCCACAAAAAAAGAAAAGAAAAAAGATTGTATCTCGTAATATTGCCATATTTTTTCACATCACTACATACCACATTTTTTTCAGTACAAACACCTTTTTCTCTCTGTAGTGCTATTTCATTTTATTGTGCATGCCTTTTTTTCATGTATTTCATGTATCACGTCTTTACTAACCATTTTTTTGTGCTATACATTTGCCAATTTTTTCCACCGGAGCTTCCAGCTTATAGGTGGGTGGCCTTTATAGGGAGTAAACTTGTACAAAATGCCAAATGTTAACGTGAGAATAATACGATTCGATCTTCACATGGCAATCAAAATTATAATTGGTAAAACACTAAGAAGCCTGGAGAGACTTTAGTGTAGAGATATTTTATAACGCTCATAAAATTGAGGGATGGAAAATGGAATGCTTGTAATCAGCATTGAGATTTTAGAGTTGGAGAATTGATTGCTTGTAAACAGCATCGAATATTGACTTGGTGAATTAATGCTTGTAATCAGCAGTGTGATAATACTATTGTGATACTAACACTTATAGTCAGTTGTAGACATCAGAATTAGTGTCTGGTGATACGACCTAGTAATAAACTGTATATTAAGCTACCGAAAGTGTATTGTTTTATACCCTACAAAATTGAGTGTCGTTTAACCACGGTGTTATATTTGTTTTACGTAACCCTCTGCATGAGGAGCAGAACGGAGCATCCTCTCTGTCAACGAGAGTGTATTTTGTGGCGTTTGCAAGACTAAAAACTATCTAATCCTCACACGAACCACCACACCAGAACCTAATATAGTGGTGCCTCAAACTTAGTACTTAGTCAGATCCAGGAGGCTGTTCGAACTCTGAATTATTCCAGGTCCGAATCAGTTATCCCCATTAGAAATAATGAAAAGTTAATTAATCCGTTCTCATATCATAAAATTCATGCTGGTGTTAACGAAATTTCAATTCCAATTTCTCCCGCGGTGAATCACAAACTTACTGCCGTGTATTATAGGCTTTGAGGTTCAATTGCACTGTTAGCAAAGTATCAAGACGATCTCAAATATGATCTGCCGGGATTAAATAGGACACTCTATCCCTCAATTTACATTGGGTAGGCATCTTCCATCCTTGTTGTTGACATCATGGCTTCCAGGGAGAGTGGTAATTAATAGAAGCTAGGCAATGCAACCAGCGCACAAAGAAAATTAAAGTCGCTGGAACGACTAAGTTCATTTACCGACGAATTTGCTTTGATCACAGTTAATGGAATCGGATATTCTTACTCGACTCGACTCGACTGCGACTCGAGTCCTCCACTAAACGGTAATCTTTTAATACAGGGAAAAGTTAAATTCAAAAACGCAGAGAATCAAATAAGGTTGCAGCTGCCAGTTGTCGCGTTTGAAACTTCATTCAACCTCGGGCGTGAGGTTCAGCTGGCAACTGGAAAGTAGGTGTTAATGGTGAGTTGAAGTCTATAAATAAAATCCAGAACCAGAACCAATATATAGACGTCGTGTGAGATATAGAACTATAAAATCTAGAACCAGGACGAAGATATAGAGATATGGAACCAGGAGTTAAATTTAGCTTTTTAAAAACACTTGATTGATTTTAAATAAACGTAATTCAATCAAGCTAGCATTCTCTTCGCTTGGGCATCACGTCATTTATTTGGAGGTGACATAGGTGATCGCAACTGCAGCCAGTCGGTGAAGGTCAATAGCTGATCTGTGTACCTGTCAAGGTTACCTTTAATATATATTAACAAGCCGTTAAAATGGGTCAGTCAGTATATGGAGATGGTATGGCTGCGTTCATTCTATATCATGGAAATGAATCAAAGTACAAATCATGTCATTTCCCATATATAAGAATATAATATTTCGTGATAGCGCTGTTTATTGCTACTGTTCCATACGACTGTTATAGAAGTTGGGGCTCACTACTAAGAAGAACAGTATATATTATTACTATTTCGTATTCAAACCGATACATAATGATTACTATTCCTTCCCCTGCTTGCCTCTTTATGAGCTTGCGCAGTTTGACTCCATGTCTGTATAACTGATTAGACTTCAGCTTGAATTTAGTAGTTTATTATGGAAAGCCAATTTGTTACCATCTTAGTAGTTGGAAATATTTAACTGCAGTTGAGTTTCTGCAATAAATTGGCTTCTATAATAAGCTACTAAATTTAAGAAGAAGTCTAATCAGTTGTACAGACTTGGAGTCAGAGCCTGCACAGGCTCATCAAGAGGCAAGAAGGGCAATGAATAATAATCACTTATCATCTAATTGAGAATTACTGATTATAAATTCACGCGCCTCACGCTCGATATAGACATTTACCTCATTTTATATTTAGTATTGACAAATTCATATTTTTTTGATTGGTTCAGAGTTTATTCAGTTTTTATTCTCTCTATTAATTTCCTACAATTAGTTTCGGATGACGCATTCAGCCGGTGATTGTTCATGCGTGTCCGTGAGGTCAGCTAAAAGACTTATTACGTCATTACAATAACACGGTTCGGTGTAGTTGTGACATGCTATTTCGATCAATCGATTAGTTTGCGAGTTTTTCGTTAATTTTTACAAATAATATGAAGTATCGATCAATAGCGACATTATATTTTAGGTCTACTGTTCGTTATCTATGAGATAGGGATAGAAATTGTTAGGTAATAGGTGTTTTTCATATAATTTTAACAGTGTCAGCAAATTTTCACAATCTGAGGTTTGTCTGAATTGAACAGGAAGTTAGTGTCAGCTGTGCTAAATGCATGTGTCATACTTTAGGTATGGTTACTACCTCAGGTAATTGTATTGTCCGAGTTGGTTTGGGCGGGAATTTGGCCTCACCCTCAGACAATCTAACGTAACCCAAGTTCACCCAACGCGAATAGCCTTTCGGATGGACACACTAGTACCTTTAGTAGTGCAATACCTCTGAGAATCAGGTAACACTTGGTTAGGTTGGGTCAGTCTATGTTTGGGTGAGTCAGAATTAAATCTTTTTCAAAATCATTCCGGTGTGAGGTTGACGGAGTCGTACACCTGGCAGTGACTGTCTGTGGGGAACTACAGCATATATTCTATACTATAAACAATTACCTACAATTAAGTAGCATAAATCATTGTATAATTTATGTTAATGGTTGACAGTATATATGGACTTATGCCTTTATGGACGAGCCACCACCACTACCTGCAAATTTGTTTTCAATTTCAATTTGAACCATTGAATATTTAAGTTTAACCTCAGGTCATTTTGTTATTACCAGGTAACTAACCAGCTCAGATGTTATGAATAAGATTTCAAAATCATTTCCTACTCTCCCGAGAGTTCGAAATTATCACAAACAGGCGGCTCGAGAAATCTTCAAAGCGACGAGAAACGAAAATGACAAATTTTTTCAAAGTATCAGAAACAGAAGATTTTCAACAGTATTGCTGCAGGGCTTGAAGAAAAAGCATTTGAATTTTCTCTGTCGTTGCGGAAACAGCCTGAAATACTCGTGTCGTACGAATTCGAATTATTATCATGGGTCTGAATATGGAAGGTAAAGATTATTCGAGAATATAATTATTTTTCTTCTATTGGAAATATATGGTGGTGGGTGGTAAGCCATGATGTCAAGAACAAGGCTGCAAGATGCCTGCTTACTGTAGATATTAATGAAAATTACATGGCAGGACAACACTTGATGTACAAAGATGGTGGGGGGGAGGCCACAATGAATGGCTGGTCTAGCAGACATTCTTGAAAGCAAATGCAATGTTCTCAATAAAAAAATGGAGGGGAAAGTAACTTGCCCAAATCAGAATTTGTCTATTTGAATGAAGTGGTTGACTGTATGTAGATTTTTAGTACCCACAAGTGGTAAAATGTTTTTCTAATTCATAATAAGGGCCCATGTCAGCTTGCTCTAGCAGTGAGTGGTTCCATCTAGGAGACAGCCAAAATTGAATGTCCTCATAGAAGAGATGAAGCAGAAAGTAACTTGCCTAACTCAGAATTTGTCTGGTGTAATGAGGGTTGACTGTATTTGAAAAGATTCCAGGCCTTGTTTGTGAAACAATATTCTTTGTCAGCCATTCTTGTGTCCTTATTGTTGTGTTCATTGAAAACATAGCCCTTGTCCAACTTAGAATTTGTCCTTTGTACTAAGGTTTGAAAAGATTCCAAACCTTGTTATATTCTTTGTCATTAATTTTCTTTGTTAGCCCTAATTGTCTCCTCTAATACTTCCTCTTATTTCTATTTCAGAAGTTACAAAACAGAAAATGAGATCACAGATGAAGTGGCGACGAAAATTCTTCGGAAATACGAGATGTCTGTCACAATGAAAGAAGATTTTGACAATAAAAACTTGAATCCGGTCATTAGTTTCGAATCCAATATCCTTCCATCAAATTCCCCACTAGAGGATAGAAGAGCACAAGCAAAATTTCATCATAACACTGATTTAAGTATGTGATCCGTCATTTCTTTCATAAGTAGTTAGAAATTACACCGCTTATTGTGATTGCTTTGTGACAGTCTCTGTTTGATAACAATAACTGGCTGATAACATTATCAGCGATCGTAATGAGCTGTGTCCACTATCGAAGTATTCAAACGCATTATTGCACTATTAATAAAATGAAGTGGGATAAATTGAAAAATGCTGCAAAATTCACACACTTAATGTAATGAAGGTTCACCCAGGCCATTTGCTAGTTAAAATTCAAAGGAATGAATAATGAAACATTGACTATCTTCTCATTAGTAGCCAGCTTCCGAAGATACCCAGCTTAGTGTAGTAGCCTAAAAAATCACAATTCGAAATTTAGTAACACTTGGCCTTCAAAAATAATTATTCGTAGCTCAATCTGATACGGGTAACTCGGAGTGAAGGTTTTTGATAGTTAATTCTAACATATATTTCCTTTCAGGTATGTTATTTGGTGTGTTTGATGGTCACGGTGGTCACCAATGTTCTCATGCTGTCAGCACACGTTTATTCCTCTATATCGCTCTCGCACTTCTTCCGCACGAACAACTTGAATCAACTCTGAAAGATTTAGAAAAAGGAAAACGTTGGCCAGCTTTGCTCGAATGGTAATTGGTGTTATATATATAAATAGGGCTACCATACGTCCCATTATACCGATATTTTTATTTCGTTTATTCTTGGTGATATTTTAATTCTGCATATTAGTTTTGGTCTGCCCAAAATGCATCTAATTAATAGCTATATACTTCTAAATATGAACCAAACTTAAAATCCCTGTTAATTGTTCGTTTATAAGGAAATATTAGCAGGAATAGAAGGTAATTTCCGTGTATATGTTACCGAGACGACTCGCGCACGAAGGACGGTGCCTTCTTGTTAAATATCTGTTATTTACCATAGTTTTTATTCGCTTATTTCCATTTACTTTTTTCCAAGGTATCAACACAGCAAAGGACCGGCAGGGACTTCTCTACAATCCCATCAAGTTGCGAGACTGCGAAGATTCATGGAAAAGAGATTGAGTAAAGAAATTGTAATTGAGGTAAATTTAAGCTTGAAAAGAAAGAAAGGGAAGAAGACCCGTAATAGTATCCTACTCAGAGGCAGTGGATGGTTGTGGAAATAGGATGGAGACCTATCTTATCATGTCAGCTAATGTAATGCACCGAATGCAGATCATTGTGTAATGAAAATTCAGTCATAAATACCAGCGGTAGGGAGTTGGCTACTTTAGGCCGGAGTCGTAGTCTGTAAAAATAGCACCGGAAATGAGGTATTTATATTGCCTTGTGATAATGTATTTGTGTCTATTTTGGTATGGAATTGTGGTTGAATTATGATCGAAGGTTGTTGTTGTCAGAACGCATCCCTATTTCCTTCATTGAAATAAGTATTCACGCTGTGTGAAGTTATCTCGGAATGCATATTCACTCGGACTGGTATAAGTTCCGGGCGAACAGATTATTAAGCTTTATGTAGTTATGCCATCGATGACCGAGGCAATAATAATGAAGCAAATTGTGTCTGTTTTTAGAAATTTTTATCAATTAATTTTTTCATTAAATAAACTGTGTGTCTCAGGGAATTGAAGATGCGTTACGACAATGTTGTACCGAGTTGGACAATGATATATTGAATGACGCAGAACATCAAACTGAATATAAAACAATGAAACATGCAAATCCTGATCTTGCTGCAATTGATTGTGCGATGTCAGGTAAAATTTCACCCTTTCCTATTTCTGTGTTTGTAATGTTACATAGTTCTAGCAGAATTAACCAGCATTGATATCGAAAATAGTTTTTCATTTTTTAAAAATGAAGACGCAACGCCCCGATTTTCCCCACTTCAAATTTGAGCATTCATTAAATATTTTCTACTACTAGGATAACCAGTGCTTATTGCTACATAGTCAGTGTAAGACTCACTATTGCCCTTATATTATCAGGCTGTGTTTCATGCGTGGCTCATTTTGCCGGTGATATTGTAACTGTGGCGAATGTAGGTGATTGTCAAGCAGTACTTGGATCAAGGGATTTGATTACTCCTGGAAAGTGAGAACATTTAACTGTCTGTTGTACAAGTACACCCAGATTTCCAGGCTCCTGTTTATGTTCATTGGTGAAGATATTTTAATATAAAAATATTAATCAACAGATGGATTGCTACTCCTTTATCTCATAAACACAATTCAATGAATCAGGAGGAAAGAAGGAGAATCTTGTCTGAACATCCAGAAGCGGAACAAGATTCTATCATAAGAAATGATCGATTACTTGGTAAGTACTTTCATAGTGTATGCGCACATAATATAAGATCAAAATATTTTGACATCATTCTGGGACCAAGAGGTATATTGAACCCCTTCTCTTTTTTCCCCGGATCTCACTGATAACAAACATCGTCCATTATTTCTCGCTTACCCTTTCCAGGTAGCCTGGCTCCTTTCCGGGCGTTCGGCAACGCACGTTTCAAATGGCCAGCAGCTCTGATTAATGAAGTTGCGACGCTTTCATTCGATTCACACAGTGATATTGGAGTTGGAGGAGATTACAGAATACCTGATCAAGTCAACTGGGTGCTACCTAATTACAGGTTCGATGCTACCCTTTGGGTCATCCTTACCCTGATTTAAATACCCGCTTGTGTTTTAGGACCCCGCCATATTTGACCTCTAAACCTGACCTTGTTCAACATGAACTTCAGCCAAATGACGCCTTCATCGTCCTGGCAACAGACGGACTCTGGGACACGATGCGGAAACGTGACATCGTGCAAATAACCGGAGAATTCATTGACAGGTCAGAAAACCGATACAACAGCGAGAAACAGTCTGAATTTTATACCGAGTCGTGTGATGTCATGGACAGCGACACGGCGTTTTTCGGGATGGAAGACACGAACTGCGCGACGCATATTATACGTCACGCCATCGGACAAACTTTTGATGGAGCTTCGAGAAGGCAAGTGCGAGCTATGTTGAATTTATCAAAAGAGGAATCGAGGTCATACAGAGATGATATAACTGTCACTGTTGTTAAGTTAAATCCATTAGTTTTATGAATAATTTTGCCTTGGCAAGCTTTTAACTGACTTTAATGGTGGAGTGTATTTGTCCCGTTGAAAATAACGGGATATTGAAGTAATTTTTATATTCGCCACTTGGTTTTATTTATTGAAGTAACAATTTTCTGTTATTGAATTCTCAAGCAAGCTGTTGAAGCTAATCATGGGTGAATTGTCCCCAATTTTAGCAACATAATTTCACTGAATACTCAGTAACAACAATAACATGGATATGAAATTAGTACACGGAGAAAATCCCACAATATTAGATCAAAAATTTATTGAAAACAAAAACAGACTTAAAAAATTGGTACTGAGCTATTGAAAGTGAAATTAGCCCCGTGAATATAGGTATATAAGTTTATAAGTGCAGGTACTGCTGACTCAACGACAAGGTTTCACTTCCCTCACTTAAAAGTTTACTTGTTCCTTGGGGCTTTTACCCCACTCTGAATCAGAACCCATCTAGCTACTTCATTGTACTACTGTTGATAGTTCATTCATACTTTCAGCTAGTTGGTACATTACTGAAAAGTTTAACTGTTCTTTGTTTGGTTTCATTAAGGCTGAATTATAATTTAATCTAATCTAATCTATGATGATCTAATCTATGAGCAATCTAATACGTAATTTATATATACAGTAATGATGGAAGTATATTGCTTTAAATAGTCTTCTCATGTAGGTTCATATTTCTTTGTTTGTCCGCTATAGAAATCTAACGTTCACCATTTCTATTATTTAATTTACTATTTACGGAAAATGTTTGCCCACCCCTGGTGTAGTATAATGCTGGGAAGGTTTCAGTGGGCAACCCTGACCCTTTTGTGTGACAGCTGTGATTTTGTTTCGGCACTATGTACTAGATCAGTAGTCCCCAAACTTTTGAAGATACCCTAATTTTCGAAAAATAGAATACTCACAACCTTAACATGTGCAGATAGAGTACAGAGAAAAATATTTATTAACGAATTACCTAATTAATTATTTTTCTGACAGTAAAATCAGCTAGCATTGCTGACAAGGTTGTTACTACATGCTAAAAGACTTGAACTGTTTCACTAATGTCATGCAAGAAAACTGTTTGATAAAATGCAGCAGGCATATTTCTCTTGATTATGAAACAACTGGCAACCCCAGAAATATTTTTCTAACCCCACTTGGGGACGCGACCCACAGTTTAGGGACCACTGTACTAGATCATTCAGAATTACACATTCTGATGATGTGAATATAAAAATGTAACACAATAATACTGGACTTTTAATTTCATAATTATAATTAATGAACTATTGTCCATCATTGCGGCGTTTTCATACGATACACAATTTCTCTTGATTTTTGTTTTGCTTATTTATAATATTTAATTTATTTTACCTGTTCATGATATTACATTTAACTCCCTCCTATCTTACATCTATTTCTATCCTCCCCCCGGCTGTTGGATGACTGAATTTTCTGGATCTCTGATTAATTACCAATTTATTTTGAACTGATAAAAATTTCATTTGTGGAAAAATATTATTCGTTTCGTCAACTGAAAACTCTAGTTTTTAACCCTGTTATTTTTTCAATCTTGCAATCTGCAGTTTGTTGACTTTGCCTTAGTTAGTTTAATTAACTTACGGAGAGCAGAAATCGGAGGTGGGAACAGGTTCAGGTGTGGGATTCAAATTTATAGACATGTTTCAATAATCAATATATATATGTATATATATTACTGTAATTATTTTGCAATGACCAAATGTCATCAAGTGAGCTCTCAAATACCGGTGGACCCAGGCCAATGGTTTATGTAGTAGTGGTAAAATTGTAATTTTTATGTCAATTTGGAATCGAAACAGTTCCTAGAAATTCGAATCCCACCACTGGTCATAACCATGTTTTTGTGAGTATTCAAGATGCTTACATCTCATGTGGAAGTCCTTGACGACGGAGACGTAGAGAAACGGGAGGAGAATGAATATGGATGACCGGAATAAGAATTTGAAAGCATGTATGAAGATGTCAGTGTGGAATAATTACGGATTATCGGAAGATATTGAATTTTCAGAAAATGTGAATTTGAACTGAATTGTAAGTGCAATCATTATGCTTTCATTATTTCATTTAAAAAGACTTCGTATTAATTCAACGAATACTTAAAAGCGCATTTTATAGGTCGTATACTTCTAGTTTACATGTTCTGAACAACAGCAAAAACGATTCCAGTTTGACTACAGCCGCCACTTAAAAAAAGTGAGATTCGTTGTTTGTTGCTTTCAAAATTTGTAACACAACGCCTGAGATTCGCAATACGCACCTTTCCCGCTCATGTATTATTTACAGAGAAACCCGGCGCTGCCTGGGTAAACCTTGGAAGGCCTTAGTGTAAGTATTCGATCGAGAATAGAATAGTTGTAATTTTACAGCAGCCCCGTGCTCCGAAGTATTTTATTTAATATTTCCGCCTCCTGATTTGCTTGAAATTTTTACAGAATGTTTATTATGATGTTAGGGATGTTGTGTGCGGATTTTATTGTTTTTGGGTAAGTAATAATCGATCTACAACTGATATAAAGCAATCTACACGACAACGCTATCGATATCTCCCCCAGACGATCTCATCTAATTTGAGATATGGAATTATGGCGGCTTTAAATTTGGTTCATATTGGTCCGACCATTTGGTTTTGTATAGCGTAAAACCAGCGAACACACAAAAAACATTCACTTATATGTATATAGACGATGAATAACATTTTTTTACGTTTCCAAGGTGTACCACAGACAACATAGTCGGTGAAGTCACTCTGGCGGTCGGGCATCTCCTCCAGGTTTATATGTTAAATACGATTAACTTCGATAGTTACGAGGTTGCCAACAAAATGCCGAAAATGATTTTTTGATCGTAAAACTCGAATTTCGATAATTGAAAGCGAAATTTTAGCAAAACAAGTCGGAAATGGCGCGTAGAAAATTACAGGAAGCGATATTGGCAAGTCAGGAACTAAGTTTGAGCGACTGGAGCCCGTATTCTTCCAATAATGATGAGCTCATTGAAACGAAAACGTACAAAACAGCGAAAGTGAAGAAGGAGATAGAGGTAATTCTATTCAAACGGTATTTACAATTTAAATTATGTATATATTGTATTCTGACGTAGGTTGAAATGACGTGATGCGAGGTATTACAGTACTTTATTAATTAAGTACAGAGATGACTTGCACACGTAGGTCGGTATATTCACGAGCACCATCTGGTGGTTTCTGGTCGACACTAGAAAACATGACACTTCAGAATTGAATTCAGACACTTTAAACAATGATCACACTTCAG
>QRAM01000752.1:2660-27028 GCA_013436055.1 Halocynthia roretzi | reverse complement strand
ATATTCGTTATTACATGTGTATAGGAAATGACATGATATGTACTTTGATCAATTGGCATGACCTAGAATTAAGCGCTACAACAATAGAAATTGGATTGGAGATTGACAGTCAAGCTGAAGTGCAATTCCTCAACTGAATTCATTTGACACTTTTTCATAAGTAATTTGATCGCTTTTGCAATATGCAATTATTTCTCATGAACCTGTGTGTGTGTGTGTGTGTGTTTGTGTAGCTTAACATTCGTTAATGTTCATCTTAAAAGCAAAGAAACTTTCGCTTTCCGTGAAAATATCGAATTGATGACTCTTTTGAGTGGCTGATTGTTTAAATATTGACTTTAGATAAAAGTTATTTGTTGGGTGTGGGGAAATCCAATTGTGCAATTGCATAATTCATTGCTGTAGTTTCCTGGGACAACTTTACCAACTCTTAAAATCCAGTTAGATGTTATTAACCAATTCTGAAGTGAAGGCTACGTTTATATTCAAAATAAGACATAATATGATATGACTGTGATGGTTGAGGTCCATAAAATAACATTATGAAAACAACAGGGTCATACAACAGGGTCATGGTGAATCGTTAAATTTTATTATGGAATTATAGCATATAGTGTGGTTAACAACATTCTTCAATGTCTAAGTTCTGTAAATAGGATTTGAGGAGTGGTTGATGATGGCTGGCAAAAACACCAGACATAAGGCAGGATTTCTAGTGGTTAACTAATAAAATATATCATGGTTACATCATACAAGACATGAGACAGGCTTTCTAGAGTTTAACTACTGAAATAAAATGGTCATTACATTATATTACATTATAAAAATGTCAATGGTTTTATGGTATGCGTTTAACGCTCTCGTTCCAGGTGGGTTGTCTGTTTACTGAAATCCAGAATGAAATGAGTTCAAATATGTTGATCTTGCTAATTTTTTCTGTGTGTTTGCATGTCTGTCTGTTTGTTTATTCGTTGCTATTTTGTATCTTTGCAGCAAGTGAGTAACGCGCAGCCAATGTTATCAAGCCTACAACCTGCCACTGTTTCTGCTAACCATCTGTATAATCCTGCTGCTGTTGCTGCTGCTAGTTCACCAGCTTACACTATGCTACCGACAGGTATTATAATTATCACTGTTTCTAAAACATTTACCGTACTTTCGGATGGATCACCCGCGGGTTTTACATGGTTTTGTAAAAAAAAATCAAGGGTGCGGATTATCCTACGAAGCGGGTAATACATGATTCTTTTTACGAGATCTCTTGTGTTCGTTCACATTCGTTAACCTTTGACTTGACTTGTGACATTTCTTTGCTTGATTGTCTTCTGTCACATGTGCTGCGAGTGGTGCATTTGTTAATGCGTAGTTAGTAGTAACTTTGTAAGTACATAGTAAAGCTGGATTTCTCTGCGGGTTATACACCGAAAGTACGGTATGTCCGAACATGGCATCGAGAGTCGATGATGTCATTCATTGCGGACACAAGTTCGTCATCGGTACAACAGTAGTAGTCCAGCAGCATCCACTGTATATCATTTCCCTTGAATTTGGTCAAAGATTATTAATGAATAATTTTTTATGCATCTCAGGAGAAATTGCGTTGACGAATTCGCATCTGCTCTATTATCCTAATCCTGCAGTTGCCACCACCGCTCACCAGATGACCCTAGCGAGTCCTCCGCCACAAGTGACGGCCATAACTTCACATATGGCCGCTGCATCGAGAGCTGACAGACTTGAGGTAGTTTTAAATATAAGTAGTGTAAGAGTATGATAGCATTCTGGGATGCATTAGAACCTCTGACAAATTTGCTAAGGGGGCACTAGTTGTTTACATTTACATAAATATCTTATGGAATCCAACCTATGCTTTGTCTTCCAAGGTTTGCCGTGATTTCCAACGTGGAAATTGTACTCGCGGGGAGCATGAATGCAGATATGCTCATCCGGACGATCGATCGATGATTGATCTAACTGATAATTCTGTCACTGTGTGCATGGATTGTATTAAAGGACGATGTACAAGAGACAAATGCAAATACTTTCATCCCCCTCCGCATTTACAGGTAGGAACATACAACTTTAAAAATGATTCTGTTCTTCAATACGAAGTCGCAAATTCCTCCGCCGTGACTTTGTCTAATAGATATCACAGGGATATACTTCCATTATCATATACATTTGAGAATCCTTCATCAAAAATTCCAAAATCCGGAAGCAGTGATCATATTTTATTGAACAGTAGAAAACAAAGTACAAAACATTATATTTATGTGAGATCTGAATTCCACATCCATGACTTGCGTCATTACTTGTACGTTGATTTAAAAATATAAAGTTGATTTTTTTTGTCCAGGAATTTCCAATAAGTGATTCTCAACTGTATAACATATAGTAAACCTTGGCTTGCTTATACGAGCAGTGCCCGATTTAATTATTTTGCAATGGCCAAATGTCATCAAATATTACATAATATTATAATGTAAGACACAAGAATTTCAACACAATGTAACACATCCTTACGACAAATTAGTTTCAGTGGGTAACTGCATATTCTCACGGCTAGATGATAATTGAATATTATTTCTTGCCTCTTTATGTGCGGTCCGAATCCACATCTATATAGCTGATTAGACTTCATCTTGAATTCAGTAGTTTAATAATGACCCATTATTGCCGAACGCAGCTGCAGTTGAACAATTTCTACTACTGAAATAACCGGTGCTTATTCATGAAGGGATCTAATCGACATATTATATCTGTTGTTACATGTGTATAAGAAATGACATGATATGTACTTTGATTCATTCCCACGATCAGTATAAGGTCATTTGTTATAATTGGTGAAACTCAATTTCAGGCAAAAATTCGTGCAAGTCAGCATCAAGCGACTTATCTCCCGATCTCAGCATCACCGGGCCCTCAACCAGCAGTCGTGGTGAGTTATTAAAACTTGAATATTTATTCTTTATAGAAATGCATGAACCTGTAGAATCTCTAGATGTGACTTTCAATCAACTTACTTGCATTCTGGACTCCAGACATAAAAATAAGCCTGTTAGTACAACGACACCATCGATTTCCTTCGCTTCCTGGATTAAAGCTCGCTAAAGCTCTCTCTGAAATATTATATTATTGTATTAATATTATACAAAGAATTCTTTAATGAACTAGTGATGCAAATGTGTAAATTTTCCCATCACATGAGAGATAGGTTAAAAAAATATTTGAATCTTAACCGTAGCTCAGCTTATGAAACAAACAAAATATACTATTTACAAACGCCGGATGTTGTGCGACATTCAATTATTAGCCCTCATTGTTGCGTGACATTATATATCTTAATAGTTAATTATATAATTCCAATAGTTCCGAAAATGATTATTTTACATAAAGTGAAGCCCACCGATGTTGCATTTGCCAGCGAACATGACCCTCAAATAAATGAATCAAAGTACATATCATATATAAGCACATATATCAATAAGCACTGGTTATCTTAGTAGTAGAAAATATTTGTGTAGATGGGTTTCAGCTATTAATTGGCTTCTATATTAAACTACTAAATTCAAGTTGAAGTGTAATCAGTTATACAGGTCTGGGGTCAGATTGTGCAGGCACATAAAGGCAAGTAACTATATTCAATTATACACAATAACATATACAATTCGCCTCATGCTGTCCGAAGGTTCTCACTGAGAATTTTATTGCGAAAGTATATAGCACGCAATACCAAATTTCCTTTTTAAAAAGTTTTCAGAATTTCATCTAAAAAAAGGTGTCGGATTATCGATGGTGTACCTATATTGGTAAAATTAAAAATTTAAACTTTCTATGACCTTTAGACAGAGGTCGCTCACCCTTGACCTTGATGTCGAGCGGATAATATCCTAAACCAACCAAAAACTTGAACTAACTGTTGTTAGTTTATGTGTTAAATCATCTCCTGTGTTTTATTATAGTTAATAAATGTGGTAATTTTTGGATTATAATTAAATTTAAAATTTAATTTTATATAATTTCTGGTTTCATGAAAGCTTTTACCAACATTAGTATAAAAATATTTGACCATTTTATTTGAATTTTTAGGAAAATATTATTATTTTTGTTGTTTTTACTAATAATCATAATAATTGCTAAATATTTAATTCTCGTTCTTCAAAATAATTTATTTTTTGTTTGTTGCTTTTTGCTTCCGCTCCCACCCTCCTCTCTTTCTCCTCTCCCTTCTCTCTTCTTTTACACGCTCGCTTCTGTATTGCTCCTTGGTAATAATGTCATGCAACCCTTAACGTCCGAATTCGCCCCGGTGGTAATTTATGTGCCGTCGATGCCTGCCTGTCGCGCCATCATTAACCCGTACCTGCCGCTTGCGCCATCATGCCACGTCTTGTCCGCTGTTGCTACTTGCCTGCAATCTATCATCCAGGGGAAGGCGATAAAACGCCAATTGACAATGGATGACTTGGTATTTAATCTAGCTGCATTTTTAAATTTTAAAAACGAGTTGAATATACCTTTGTTCAGAATATTCGTACCCATGTTTTAGCTTTGGGGTTGACTATTGCCCCCATGGTTAGGATTGGGATACCAGAATGGGGTACCAGCGACGTCGGGGTCACTGCAGCGATGATGGTGACCTCTTGGGTCAATAATCATATTTAAATAATATTTAAATCAATGATCTATAACAGATGTTGCCACTTAAGCCTGTGTTCTTTCTGTTGTATGCATTATCATCCCGTCAGTGACCATAGGTCATACCAACTCAATATAAGCTCCCAAACACCATCTAGGGAGCTTTGTTGACCTCTAATGAGGTTACAGTAACATTTTGGGTTCATCATCATCCCGTCAGTGACAATAGATAATTCATGTCCCTTCAAATATTTCAAACAGCTATCCCTGAATCCACAATATATTATTTTGTCTATTTTTATCAGATAACAGTGAATGAATAGTGGTCCGTCCTAGTAGGTAAAGGAAGCTATAGAAATATTACTTGTAGACACAAATGCATGTTGTGTACTAGTGGACCGACGTAATAGGTTAAGGATGTTTTGAAACCCAGTCTGCTACTGTAAGAGCATATTGGAATTCTGAACAAAGGTTATTCAACCTGTAATAAGAGGATTGTGATCGGAACCAAAGCATGACAGCAAATCATTTACCATTAGAGATGTCAATTTCTATTTTGGCCAAGTAAACCAATAGATATGTTTTTGATAAGTTTCATGTGAACTTATATCATTCGAAGTCTAGCTTGTGTGGAGGGTCTGAAAAGTGATTGTGATTGACACTGGGGGTAGGTGTGGCTATTTAAGGGGTCAATAAATGTCCGGAGGTCAGAAAACACTATGTTTCGTTTGTCTTTATTCTATATAGTCACATTTCAACCATTTTTTCAAAATATTTCCTATCGAGAAGTAGTAATGGCGTAAAATTAAGGAATTTGTTATTGATAACATTTATTTATTTATTTTACATGGGTGGGGTCATTGAGGGTTCAAACTTTAATTTTGATTGATAAGAGTTATTGAAGAAAATGATTTAAGGAATTGCTATGGGATGCCATGGGGAATTGGATGGGTTTACCTAACTGAGAATTTTACATCGCATGTGTGAGCACCACTTGCATTGACATCCCAAAATAATTTATCAAATTCTACCTTGAAACCTAGAAAATGCCTTTTTAATTGTGAAGCCGGCAATCCATTCGAAAATCAAAAACGTTTTCATGATCTAAATTCAGTTTTGTCACATTTTGATTAATTCATTCGAGGAGTCATTTTATTCAGCACAGGAATAAAAACATCGACTGAAATGTGAAGTGTTCTTTAACACTTCAAGTTCTCCCTTATTACTGATATTGCTTTGGTTACTTTCACCATCTGAGCTGCTGTTGCATGAATGCACCCTTCCAGTAGAAGATAGCCTTTCATTCTCGCGTCAGATAAAATTGTTCATTTGTAGAAAAAATTAGATTTTTTCAACACGACAAAGTAATTTTGCACTTTTTCGAATATTTTATTCGATTAACTAATTTTTCACATATTTTTCTCCTCTCCCCACCTTTCTTCTCACCCCACATTCACTCCCAGTCCAACAACAATGTGGCCAACGCTCTGGGACAGCCCCCGATCAAGAGGCATGCCCTCGAGAACAAAATAATCACCCAGCAGCAAGCGGCGCTCGCTGGTGCCATGATCCCATCAAGTAACGCGGCTCAGGCTTTGTATGGAAACTATGGAATACAATTGCACCAGGCTGCTCCGCAGTTTTATCACCAATGTGAGTAGAAAATATTCATTATTTATGACTCATATTTGGGCATTTTGTATCCTTGATACTTGTTTGACATATCTGAACCATATTTGAGAAACAGAACCTCGAGTCTCCCCTATCACATATCTGAAATCTACTTCGCGGCTTAGTTAGCAGGTTTTTTTACTACGCTGAATCATTTCTTGACCAAGTAGAGAGATTGATAAGCCAACGGCAGTAAACTTATTTCATGTCAAAGATGGGAAAATTTATGTGAATGTAAACACCTAGTGCTCTTTGATCTCTGTCTGCTCCCCTCAAGAGTTGTCTGCTCCCCCTAAGTCCATTCTCTGCAGACCACAGTGAGATTTTATTCAATTTAAAAATGTACTTTCTTAGAGATCTTGGGCAAAGTTGACCAGAGGGAATCTGGGGACATGACAATATTGTTATATCTTATTAATTTGTGCAATTCTCTCTTCATTGAAGTCCCCATGCTACAAATGTATGGTGGAGCAACTCCAGCAAATCTACAAACGCCAACTGGACTGTCAACAGTCACCTTAGCAACAGCAAATGGCCAAGCAAATCAAGCAACCAGCACACTTGCTCTGCTAAATGGCCAAAGTCAGGTAATCCCTTTTCTAAAATTCATTACAAATGAAAAAATAGACTTTATCTGGGGCTGCATTACTTAAAATACATTATGCATTCTAATATATCCGAACTTGTCGGGGGCGGCACATTTGAAAGGGCCAGCATATAACCTTGTTTCAAGTGTGGAGACCGTGATATTGCACAGTGTTTTTTGTTTAACGTTCAGTTTAACCCTTTAATTTGATTTAAGGTAATAATAGGTCCCTCAAGACGATGTTGAAATATTTAAAAAAGCACATGGAAGGGGCACTCATGCCACTTCATGAGTAAAAGAGAGAAATATACAGCTAGTGCCCTCCCAAGCCTATGCTATACTTTCTTTATTGAGATTTTGCTCATTAAAAAATATTAGTGAACCTGGAGTTTCCCCATCACAAATTTGTTATCTACTTCGGGGCTTGGTTAGCAGTTTTGTTTTACTATGCTGAATCATTTCTCGACTAAGTATAGAGATTGATAAGCCAACGGCAGTAATTTTATTTCCTGTCAAAGATGGGGTTATGGAACCGAAGGAGGTTCGGATGCATCCCAGAATAGTGTTAAAGTCTCTCACTATGTATATATAAACTACCTTCCGGCAGGCTTTTGTTTTGCTGTGGAATAAAAAGCCAATAGCAGTAATTGATAAAAATACAATTTACTATATTAATCAATGATTGACTGAAAGACGATTACTAACCGTATAGTATATTGTATCTCACGTCATTGCTATATGATGCTCTTGCTTCTGAATCACACCACTAACCTATTTACACCATTGCATTTGCTTAAAACAAATCAGCAAGCACCGTCGACAACTTTGACTGTCTGTCGAGATTATCAATCCGGAAAATGTTCACGCCCTGTGTGCCGTTTTGTACATGTTACTGAAGGTATTGTTGCATCACAAACCGCTGCAGTCGTTAGCATTTTGAGTTCTCTGCAATCAGTGTGAAATTAATTAGGAAATTAATTAATTTTTGTTATTAATCTGTGGTTTGAAATCTCTTTTAGTTAAGTTGGGGAGCTTAATATTTCAGAATATAAGGAAACACTTAACATGTATCATTAAAAAAGCAGAGAAATAAAAATCTGCAATGTCATGATATTGGATTTAGGAAATTCATTGTCATTCATTTATGACAATAGAAAATATGAGTAGACACAGGCAGGTTTTGCAATTGCTGGGAGAAATGCGACGGATATGCCGATTTTCGTACTTGGAAGTTTCAGTCTACTCAATTTTTTAGCGGGTTTGGGCTACAGTACGGACAGGACCACAATATCTTTTTCGAATAAATTTTGTTGTTAATTTTAGCCCTTATTTTCTTTTTGTGGATTATCAGGATGTTGTCAATTTATCATATTCCAGTTTGAACCTTTTTAATCCAGCTGAATTGACCCCAAAGGGAACCCCTATGCTTTATAATTAATCTCTACTTTTCACAAACACATTGCTATGTTATTAATGGTTGAACAAAGCGTGGCACAGGAAATTATACAATCATTAAAGCTTCCGAGCAATTTTTCAATTATTTCCTGTCATATAAAGGTTGCATGACCATCTGCAGGTCTTGGTGTCCTAGATGAGACCCTAAAGGGTTAGAAAAAGTGCTAAATCACAGTGTGCTGTACAGGATCCCACTTGTATATTACACTAGAAGGAAGGGTGTTAAAATATAATGAACAGTAGTTCATACAGTAGTTCCCTAATTTTATTTTTTAATTTTTTATTGATAGACATTGATCTGATAAATTTTCACAATCGTTTCATGAAGCTATTGCTGATTTTATTAAAAAGCGCTTTTTGATTTTGCGAAATCGCAAATTAGTTGACGATTGATCAAAGTACTTTTTTTACAGATTGTGTTGAAATAAGAGACGACAAAGTTACCGTCTGCAAGAATGCATTAATAGGTAAGTGTTTGATAAACTAATAAGTGACACTGGTACTCAGTGACTCACCAACATTCAGGTAAAAAAGAGAAAAGTGCACTGTGAATGTCGTCGTTTTATGGCAGAGTAGGGTGTGAATTATTTTGTTACTGAGTAAGATGGCAAAGCATTGTGTTTATTGTGCATTCGAACTACAGCTGTGTTGCAGCATTTTTCTTGGTATTTAAATAGGCTTCCATAAATATCGTCGACTTTGCCTCTTGGCCTGCATAATCCAAAAAATTTTCCATTCGTCCCTCAACCGAATATGTTCTGGAACCACTGATTTAGACTACTGGCTTGAGCAGTTAGAACTCATTATAATCGCAACAAGGAATTCCAATATTAATTTTATTTTTCCTTTTCAGCGAACTGCACCCGACCCCAATGTAGATTTTACCATTACCCTCGTGAACCTTTAAGTGACCCATCTTCTTACATATCTCCCTACTCCTCCAATGTACATTTATCCCCAATCGAGGCTATGACCCCGCCAAACAGCTCGATATTATGCAGTCAAACTGCAACAGCTGTTATGATGGACCCACAAACTGCGGGGTACGTTCACCCGGCTACCCAGCCTATATATACTGATTTACCCGCTGGCATATGACCTTTGACATTTGACTCTGTGAGAGAACGGTTCCAGGTTTTATTCAAATGAAATCACAAACTTAGAAACAAAGTCTTTACTATCTGAGGACCAAGTGACTGACATCTGGGATCCGTTCGCTGCATTTTTACCACGTTTATTGCGAAATTTCTAGTTTTCCAGCAGAACTTCGTATTCTGAAATGCACGATCAATTCCCCCGATCTCTCGGGTGGAAATGGGGGGAACTTTTGGAAATAGGGGGTCATTTTCAGTTTCCAATTAACGTGTCCTACCTTCACAGCTTCGGAACCAAAGCGTTCCCCATTTCCTGGATATTTACTTAACACGTATTTGAAATATATACATTGTTCCCAGTAAGCCGCAGGCTTTTATTACTTTTACGAATTTTCAATATTTTACCCAAGTTCCGTAGTGTTTGCGAACTTTTTTTCGTTCACTGGTTCCATTTTACGTCGATTTTCTGAAAAAAAGCGTTAAATAAGTTCCGTTTTTAAGCTAAATACCTATTAACTTACTGTACACAAACCCGTGGAGCACAGAGAGAGTCTCTTTCTTCACTTTTTAGGGAAGTTTTTAATTTTTGTAACGGTAAAAACAGGACGTCGTTTTCTGGCAAAGCGTCGTTTTTTTCGCGCGTTTTTACCTTGTATTTTTTGACACTAGGGGCAGTATTTGTTGTTTATAAAGTGCCATTTTATGTAAGTGCAATTAAAAATGGCAAATTTTAACAAATTAGCCAAAAATATATATTTCTTTAGAAGTATCTCGAAGAAATTTGCGATAAGCCGAATATTCTGAAAGTTACCACGTGCAATTATGAGAAATAGCTGTTGTTGCGCGACATTATATCATCCGCTTAACGTTGCTGGCTTTTATGAGTTCCCTCTGAGCTTTAAAGTTAAACTTTGTCACTACTGCCATCCGCTACTAGTCATTAGCATTTAACGGGCTTTTTTGTTGACGTGTATGATTATGAATCAAAGCGCAGATTGTTCCACGTGGAGTTCTGTTATCCCATGTAAGAGAGACCATATCAAGGTCATACATGAGAGACCATATCAAAGATAGTACAGACATCCACGGCCGGATTTATAAGGGGGGGCCATCAGACTAAGGACTCTCTTTAGCGAAAAAAAATTGATTAAAATAAAATAAAGGCACCACAACACTTCATACCTTAGTTGATCACCATTAATCACTACGGCCTGTATTACAAACTGAAAATTGTAATCAAAGTTATTCCTACGGTCTATAAAATAGAGGAAAAATAAAATCATCTTCTTTGGAACTTACATTTTTTGAAGAAATTTGGTTTATCATTCATTTTAATTTGTAATGTAATTTCCTATCTATGCTGATGGGGCCCCGAACCTGAAGTTCCCTGGTCTAAATCTGGCTCTGCAGACATACGATTTATTTTCTGCACACTAAGTATGGCACAGCAATAAATTACAATTCAATAATAATACGAATTCCGCACTCTCAAAGCCAACAATTTGATTTGGAACGTCCCTGATTTGAACCAGTGATAAATCACTGAATTATTTGAGATATTTCCATTTTGCACTTAGTGCGACTTGTCGGCTAATATTATATGATGTGATCGCTTATATTCGTAAATAACGTTTCGCTCCAATCACTTGTAACCGTTATAAAGC
Source organism: Halocynthia roretzi (assembly GCA_013436055.1). Taxonomy (NCBI): domain Eukaryota; kingdom Metazoa; phylum Chordata; class Ascidiacea; order Stolidobranchia; family Pyuridae; genus Halocynthia; species Halocynthia roretzi. The sequence continues at coordinate 15,920 of QRAM01000752.1, read as the reverse complement.
TCCAGCTAGCCGCATTGAGCATTTTTTGCATTCTTTATTTTATCCAATGCCTAAAAGCTGCGTGATTCGATGCTGGGTAACAGAGGCAATTATTACTTGTGTGACTTTACTAGATTTCACACGAAGGTCCAGATTCATCCCAGAATAATGTAGGAACAGAGAAAACCTGGTTCCGGCCTTGTTTCTAGTATGAAATCTTACTCGGTACTGCTGTAACACCCTAGCGGTTAAAATAGGAATCTGGACCTATATTACTTCTTTTTAAAATCTTACATGGGCAAAGCTAGTATACTGCATGAAAATAGTGTGGATTTGACCTATGACATCCGGGGTTGCTTGACATAAGAAAATATATAAGCTATGATTACCTAGGTGATTTTTGCTGATGAAAATGTTCAGGCAATCTTCACACAGGTGAATCTGGTAATGAAATATATTTGTGAATTTGGATGATGATAATATGCAGGCAATGATAACTTTGGTTGACTTGAATGATGGTAAAGTGCCATTTGGTAATAATTGTCTCATGCAGCGCACCCTATCATTTCCATCTCCCTTTGCCTAATTTCTGTACAGATCTAATGTTATTTCATTCGTTATTTGCTTCGAAAACCGTCAACAATAGTTTGCTATCTTCGCTCACTGGAATTAGACGCACATTCAAAATGTCAACACACAGAAATTTCCAGTGTTATTTCTTAGCTTGCAATGATATTGAACTAATCTGCGAATAGACGCTTCCAATGTAATGTGGTATCATTTCTAATTTATTGAAACTAAAAAATAGTAACAAAGGGATAAGTTATATTGTCCCCCCCCCCCCCCCCCAATAAGACATATCTGTGCAGTGTTGTATGGGAATAGTAACAAAGGGATAAGTTATATTGTAATGGATAGTTCGATGTAATAAGACATATCTGTGCAGTGTTTGTATGGTAATAGTAACAAAAGGATAAGTTATATTGTAATGGATAGTTAGTTCAATGTAATAAGACATATCCGTGCAGTGTTGTGTGTTAATGCCCCGCTAAGATACCCATGATGTAATTAGTAACCATCCCAATGACGCGTAGTATTGTAGCGACGTATTTTTTTAGCGAAATTGATGCGAATACGTTTTAAATTGCAAATAGCTTTCACAATCTCCACGACAGTTTACGTTTTCTTTTAATGTTTTTCATGTTCTTGTTTTACTGTGACATATTGTTTGCCTGTCTGCATATTCACAACAAAATAACCTACGACGCGGGAAAGCGGGGACCTTGCTAAAATGCAGGAATTGGCTAAGCCTATGACCCACTGATAAGTTTTACACACTTTCTTGCGTTTCGATGTAGGGCTGAAATTGTCCCATTCTCCATTAGTGCTCCCCTTTCACTTTCTCCATTATATCTGTAAATTTTGTGGGATCCAGTTGACTGCAGGGTAGTTTTACTCTCAGTATATCATCTTATAGGTTCCAAGTTACTACCGGGAATGTAACCCTCCAGAAATACGTAAGAGTTGAGCCTTACGCTAAAACTAATCTCGCCGTCGTATTTTCGACTGATTTCATGCATTTTCCTATTTTTTTTCTTTAAATCAAAGACGGTGTGGTTAGAGATGACCACATGTAGACTCAATAAGATTGAATGATACTGATAAGATACTTTGCATATCCCAAAACAGGCAAAGAAATGTCTCATTTCCAGTATTATATGTCTGAGCATCCTTCTGTAGTCCACAGAAAAGAATTTCACCATTTCATGGGAAAAATTGGGAAATATTAACACAGTTGTAATACTGTTGCAACCGCCGCATGGAAAGTGGGACTTATGCTTCCACTTCTAAGTTTCCTTCAGTGGTCTGTGTAGCTTACAGGGCACATTTGAAATGCAATTTGTGAGTCAAAGCATCTTAGAAAGGTGGGAATGATATTTTGGCATTTGATGAAAAGGGGAAATGAGGCTGAAGAGGTTGTGAACCAGTGCATAGGTCAAGTATTTACCTTATTGTTCCCTTTCTATATGGTCATCTCTACACCAATTCTTTAAGCGCATAATCTGTAGCGTTTCAGTGTATTATTCTTTATTGTCATGTTGTATATAGTTACATGTCACACATCTGTAAAGAACAGCCGTTTTATAATAAGACATTTATTCCACTTATATCGCATAAATTAAATCTGAAAATCAGACGTCATAATGGCGCTCGAAATTAGAAAAATTCCAAAGTCTGTCCTGTTCCAATGGTTCCACATAAGAAATTCTGTACTTGTATAAATACAGTTAATGCTAAAAACATTTTTCAACTCAAATATTAAAAAATATTGAAGTTCCGAAAATTTAAGCGTGTTTTCGAAATTTAGTTACTGGCAACTTTCCTTGCAACTATTTCCATGTTTTGTGCATATTCATTCTGTCTATAGAGGACCTGCCTTTTATTTAAACCAGGGGAAATAAGTCTAATGTCACCGTAGAAACACCTTTACTCCCCTGGTTTAAATACCCAATACTATTGTATATTTCCATTTCACATTAATTACATTTTCAACTGTGGGGTAATGTATGCAGTAACATCATTGTTTAGCTAAATTATTTTGCTAATTAACGCAAACGCGGCTTCTGATACAAAGTATCGTTGCATCATTAACTTGCAGCACCGTTGCATGTGCTTTTATGTTGCGGTAGAATATCCTATCTGATTATGGATAGTGCCTGATGATAATGAAGTTTTATCAGTGGTGATAACAGTTATCTGTATATTTATGGGCCTTTTGAAAAAGTATATCTCACTTCATTCACAAAGAACCTTTCACAATAGCCAATGTATATGGTGATACAATTATTATATAAGTTTGTGAGTATTGACTGAAATCTGGAACCATTTTCCAAACATTTACCCATTCAAATCACAATACACAATCACAAATATCAATATATAATTAATTACCTTAAACCAAGTTCCCCCCTAAAAATTGAATTCCCTTTGCTTTAACTAAACATTTTTTCATTTTTAATATACAATAAGCGATAGCCAACTATCTTATGCTGAAAATATTCCATTTCATAGAAACAAATGATATAGTGTATTTTCTGTTGGCTTAGCTAAGTTAATTTCGATGCACCATACCGGACTTTAGTTTACTTTTAATAAGCAAGATTGATAAAAAGGTGACAATCAAATTCCACTATCCTAAGCTAACCCAGCCTGCTATCACCACTGATATATCTTTGTTATTTGTTTGCAGCATTGTTTTGGCATCAAATAATCAAGCTCAAATATCAAGCCATTCAATCACGTTTGTATGTTAATCAGCAAAGCATTTTTGGGGCAAAAACCCGACTTTATTTTACACCAAATTTAGTAAATTATAATATTTGATAACACGTGTAACGTGTCAAAACCTTATTATCGGTCTTAAAATAAAATAGTCAATAGTGAAATGTATTTTGTATTTGAATTACTGAATTATGAATTGGACATATTGACAAATCCAAGCCTGTAACAACATTATGCCTTTCAAACTTGCATTTATAAACTGCCAAATAGTCACTAGATTATCTAATCCAAGTGACAGTTACATATTGAAGTTACTTATCATTTACATCATGTATATTGAGCCTATAAGCATGCTTAGTTGACTTATGCGCAAAGCATAAAGTTGTCATACAGGGCAGAATGAAAATACTAATTATACTTTTACAATAATTGAATAGGGGTAGCTGATAGAGGAAATGTAATGTGTATTTTTACACTTTCGTGGATTTCTGTCTTGTAATTGAGGTCCTAAAATGGTGAAAACTTAAAGATCTCACGGTAAATGTAGATTTCAAGAATATTTTGTTTCCGAGCTATGAAGTCTAAAGTGATGGAGCCATGTTCATTTGGAAGGTCCCTGGTTGATTTCTAGTAGTCAATGGTCGAGTCTTAATATTTCGATCGAGGGATGTTTATTTGTTTTTAAAAGAATGATGATATTTGGGAGCTGGTAACCCGCAATACCACCTGTACCACCAGACCGCGGGGATCCTACCACAGTTTTAAGCGGCTATGCCAATTATGCCCGAAATAGTCAACCTCGACGGTCAATTGTACACTTGCTTCGCTTAGGTATTCATTATTCGGGGTAAATAATTATTTACTATTTCGGGCATAATTGGCATATCCGCCTAAATCTGTGTGCTAGCGAACTGTTTGATAGGATTGTCATCATGATCGCTTCAGTGGCCTCGATGTTGCCGGCTCCCTATTTATACAGATGTGTCGTCTAGGAGCTCGTGTTTGGTCTAAGGACATGGAGATAGTTCTGTCGAAGTTAGAAAGCGAATCTTCCACCTCGGGGATCCTATCACACAGTTTTTGGCGGCGATGCCAATAATGCCCGAAATAGTAAATAAATAATTGATGAGTGATAAGCAAACGAAAACAAAGATGTTCATCAAGTTATCTCTGGTATTTCTGCTGTTGCTGTTTGTCGGAATGTCTGTCGGCCATCTCTCATTAGACGGAAGTCAAACCAGCAAAGGCACATAAGGTAAATTTATGTTTCACTAAGCCAATATTTCTCAATTTTTTTTACCAGCGCACCTTTTCTGATATTTGCTTAGGTTAGCACCCTTCTAAGCCTATGCTATGCTGACGTTAATGGTATTTTGCTTAGTTAAAAATATCAGTTTCAATATTTGACAAACAGAACCGCTGGTATTAAAGAAGTTCTTTACTTATATTGGCGTATTAAAGAAGTTGGATGATCGCACTTCGGTATTAAAGGAGTGATAGATAACCTATTGTTGATCTATTGCCAACCGATCGTCTTTGCCAGACTTGGTATTAAAGAAGGAGTATTTTGCTTATACTGTCGTATTAAGGAAGCGCATCCTAACGGCTTGAAATAAGGCTTTCATAAAAGTTGTAGTACAAGACTAACATGATAGAAGTTAGTACAGTTGTAGTTACGCTAAGTTATAAGATATCACAGATATCTGCTGTTAGATAAAGTTATTGAGCTCCACCATGTAAACTTTTCCCTACAAAAATACCTGAATCTGCTCCGTAATACTGTCAGAACACTTCGTACAATGAAAGTATAAACAACTTTTGATACTGGATTATATATTGAAGTTATAGCAATAATACAAGTAGTGATTAATCAATAGTTTTACAGTCAAGACTTTAATTACAATTCAATGTTCAATATTCATAACATCAAGGTATTGACATTACCATCGTTAAGATAATGAATATCTGATATATTACTTTTCAAATGGATTAGTACAATGGCGATTTTATTGTAATGGTTCTGGGTTAATATTGTAAAGTGTTGAAAAAAATAATATACTTAGCGGGAGGTCTAATAATATTGATTGTGCACGCGAATAATAGAAGCTGTGTGACGTCTTATCTGTATTTGATAATCGAGTTGAAAATGTTGAAGAAAGAGTTGTTGAGCGAATAATTTTCCATCAGTTACTTGGTTTCAAGTTTATTTCATTCGTTTTTGGCAGTTTTGAATATTATTTTTCGTCGTCTCAATGTTCTCCTGCTTCACTTCTTCAGTTAAATAATCATCTGCTTTCTGCAATGCTTCGATCGATTGTTGGTAATACGTCACAGCTTCTGCATAGTTTCCCAGGTGGTCATTCGCGACGCCAATGTTGTTTAACAAAGCACCAAATACATTGTATTTGACGGCATTACTTGCAAATTTATTTCGCATGAGCTTGAAACCTTCATTGTATTTATCGAGAGCTTTTTTGTGTTCACAGAGTTCATAGTGACTGATACCGATGTTGTTCAAACACTCGGCCTCTTTATTCATCACTTTCACGTCATCAGCTGCATCTTTGATTTGACGAAGTTCTTTTAACATATCATGCATCGATGGAATCACGTATCTTGATGCAATTCTTCGTAAACGTGTTTGATCCTTCATTCCTTTAACGATCTCGTCCATACTCCCAGTACAACTTCTTATACCTACAACCGCATCATTTGGTTTGCTGTCAGTCATGTACATTTTACTTGCACATACATACATGACGTATGCACGAACTAAATAAGAATTTTCCAGATGTTTGTCTGCTGTTGATCTGACGTCATTTGGTGAAAGTCGAAGTGATTGACAGATAGTAATAATTCTGTTTAAATCATTCACGCATGATTGCTCATACATGACGTGACGTTCTGCAATCTGTTGTAATGTTTTAAACTGTTCCCGAGGATCTTTCTGAAGTTGAACCAGTTGTTGTAAGCTTTTCTCAGCTGCTTCATATTTCTCCTGATCGATGTGACGTTTTGCTTCAGCTGAAATAAACCACAAATCGCATCTGTGAATATTTATAACAATCAATAAAATCAGACAGTCCACCGGGAAGTAGTAAATCTAATTCTTGCGTTGTAAGTGTTAAATGACAGGAGAAAATACACATTCGGCCAAGCAAGAGTTTCGCACAACCATCATTTGTTTTTGAAACCACGAATAACTGAGCGTCTTGTTACAGCATAGAACATTTATCCTCTAATTTAATTTAAATTAAAAAATATTAAACGAGTAGGAAGTGAGTGAACTAACGGGTGGTGGGTGTCTAGTTTTGATGAAAAATTGTTTTTATAGGTCAGGGGTCACTCCATAGTTAAGGTTGGTAATAATGTTATGTTTATTTTTCTGCTCACCTGCTACATGTGTCGCATTCTTAACATGTTCGTTGTCTGTCATGCCAACAGATGAAGATGTTTCCTCCCTCTGTCTTGGAGATGTTGATGTTTTCTGTTCATCTCTCGATATTTCAACATTTGATGTCGATGGAGTTCTGAGTTTGCTTCTTGCTCCTGATGTTGCAGGTGCTCCAGGGGCTGAAAGATTACATTACACTGAATTATAATATGCCAGAATTTAATCCAAATGGACATTTTCATGGTTCAAACTGCAGCATCCATTCCAGGGGATGGTCTCGGTTCCGTCTGTTTTTTTTCGGTTTATGGTTGTTAATAACATTTTATTAATTTTCTGCTCACCGGCTACAAGTTTCGCCTCTATAACACGTTCCATGTCTGTCATGATAACAGATGATGATGTTTCCTCTTGCTGTCTTGGAGATGTTGATGATTGGTGTTCATCTCCCAAACTTTCATCATCTGATGTCGATGGAGTTCTGAGTTTGCTTCTTACTCCTGATGTTGCAGGTGCTCCAGGTGCTGAAAGATTACATTACAATCAATTATAATATGCCAAAATGTATTCCAAATGGACTTTTTCCTGGTTCAAACTAGAGCATCCATTCCAGTGGATGGTCTAGTTTTTGATAAAGTTTATTCCTATAGGTTGGGGTCATCGTATAGTAAAAGTTGTCAACGTTATATTTATTTTTCTGCTTACCCTCTGTACGTATTGATAAAAGGTTCCTAATACGTTCCTTGACTGGCATGCTTACAAATGAAGATGTTTCCTCCTGTTGTCTTGGAGGTGTTGATGTTTGCTGTTCATCTTCCGATCTTTCATCATCTGATGTCGATGGAGTTCTGAGTTTGCTTCTTACTCCTGATGTTGCAGGTCGTCCATGGGCTGACAAATTACATTACACTGAATTATAATATGCCAGAATTTAATCCAAGTGAAAGTTTTCTCGGTTCAAACTGCAGCATAAATTCCAGTGGATGGTCTAGTTTTTGATAAAGTTTATTCCTATAGGTTGGGGTCACCGTATAGTAAAAGTTGTCAAAGTTATATTTATTTTTCTGCTTACCCTCTGTACGTATTGATAAAAGGTTCCTAATACGTTCCTTGACTGGCATGCTTACAAATGAAGATGTTTCCTCCTGTTGTCTTGGAGATGTTGATGTTTGCTGTTCATCTTCCGATCTTTCAACATTTGATGTCGTTGGAGTTATAAATTTTCTTCTTGCTCCTGATGTTGCAGGTGCTCCATGGGCTGAAAGATTACATTACAATCAATTATAATATGCCAGAATGTATTCCAAATGGACGTTTTCCTGGTTCAAACTAGAGCATCCAATCCAGTGGATGGTCTATTTTTTGATAAAGTCTATTCCTATAGGTTGGGGTCACCGTATAGTAAAAGTTGTCAACGTTATATATTTATTTTTCTGCTTACCCTCTGTACGTATTGATGAAAGGTTCCTAAAACGTTCCATGTCTGTCATGATAACAGATGATGATGTTTCCTCCTGTTGTCTTGAAGATGTTGATGTTTGCTGTTCATCTCCCGATCTTTCATCATCTGATGTCGATGGAGTACGAAATTTGCTTCTTGCTCCTGATGTTGCAGGTGCTCCAGGGGCTGAAAGATTACATTATAATCAATTATAATATGCCAGAATGTATTCCAAATGGACGTTATCCTGGTTCAAACTGCGCATCCAATCCAGTGGATGGTCTTGGTTCCGTTTTTTTTTTTTTTTGGTTTATGGTTGGTAATAATATTTTTTTTAATTTTCTGCTCACCGGCTACAAGTTTCGCCTTTATAAAACGTTCCATGTCTGTCATGATAACAGATGATGATGTTTCCTCCTGTTGTCTTGAAGATGTTGATGTTTGCTGTTCATCTCCCGATCTTTCATCATCTGATGTCGATGGAGTACGAAATTTGCTTCTTGCTCCTGATGTTGCAGGTGCTCCAGGGGCTGAAAGATTACATTATAATCAATTATAATATGCCAGAATGTATTCCAAATAAGAAATATTTTTCACTTTTTGGTGAAGTTTTTGATGCTGGTAAAACCAGAGCTCCCCCGAAAAATCTGTGATTCGGGATCTGTGCAGTGGTTGGACGTTTTCCAGGTTCAAACTGCAGCATCCATTGAAGTAAATTTGTTGCCAGCTCTTGGTCTTCTATCTGCAGAGCGCTTAGATCTCGATTTATGTTTTTTTTAATGTTGTAATTCCACATGTCAGAATCGTCCCCAAATGCATGGCGGCCATTGCTCCATAGGAAGTTAAAGACGAGACCCAGGGAATAAATATCAGCTTTCTGTGATATCTTTTTCCTGCTGCTGAATGATTCTGGTGATCTGTATCCATCTGTGCCTGCACCTACATTGGTCACCTTGGTTTTGTGAAGCCCAGTGGTCATCTGTTTGCTGATTCCAAAGTCGGCGATTTTGAGAGATTTCTTATTGGGCGAAAATAAAACATTCTGGGGTTTGAGATCTCGGTGGATTATTTTGTTGGAATGGATATGCTTCAGGCCTTTTACTAGTTGTTTTGCTTGAGAAATACTCAGCTGTGAATCGAAGGGAACGTTGTTGTTTTTGTTCTCAATGACGTGGTCGTGAAGATTCTGTTCGTGGCAAAGTTCCATTGCTATGTAGATGTATCGCACTGGACCTTGGTGGTAGACATCGGAGTGGACAATGGCGACGACATGTTTATGTGTACGGAGATTAGACAAAATCTTGGCTTCTCTCTTATTGTTTTCGTTAAACTTCAGCGACTTTATAGCGAGTGGTAAAGATCCAGTTATTGTACTGGTTTGTTCTCCGCGGAAAATGTTCGCATTTTTTTGTATTTCTTCATGATGGAACATTCGAATGGAATCAGAAAGTTGAATATAATCTAAAAATAAAACAACCTTTGAAATATATTTAGAAAGTGTACAGAACCCGTTGATGATTGTGTTATTTTGCCCGGTATTGCGTATAAGTTGCGCGGGAGATAAGCCTCAGTAAATAAACCTCTGACTCCTCTAATTGTAATTAAAATAATAACCTGTCTAGTGTTATCACGCGAATAAATCAAAGTACATATTATGTCATTTCCTATAGACGTGTAACAACAGATATAATATGTCGCATAGCGCTGTTTATATCCCTTCTTATACTGACTATGTAGCAATAAGCACTGGTTATTCCAGCACAGTATTAGAAAATATTTACCAGCACATGGGTTTCGGCCATAAATTGATTTTAATATAAACTACTAAATTCGAGATGAAGTCTAATCAGTTGTACAGACATGGAGTCAGATAATTGCAGGTACATAAGAGGCAAAAAGGAGCAAGGCATTGTAATAACCACTTATCTGCGTCTCAACCCTATACGCCGAGCATAAGGTTGTCAATAGTACATTTTACTTTAGTTTCTATCTCACATGTTTATGCGCTACCAAATATGATGTGATTCTGAACAGGTTAAGTTTTAACGTTACCTGCGAAATTCCGCTATTCAATGATAATGTGAATATCACTTACCACGTTGATTAGATTGTTCTTGTTGTTGCGAGGCTGGTGGCGAAAGTTCTTCTAAAAATAAGAATTACGCGTAATTTAGGGCGAGGATAATAACGGAATAAATTACGCACACAACATACAACCAGTTGCAAATTTACTTACGTGGTTGATGTTGGTGAACATGGATGGTTTGATGTTGATGTATTTGTCTGTTATCAATAACTTCTGAAATTTCATGTTTTCAGTTTAATGAGTAAATAGAGGTTTGAGAATTTACAGCAATATAACATTTATCCAACTTGCCTTTTTTTGTCAAGTTAAAATGTTGTTGATGAGTTGTTTGAGATCCAACTATCTGAGCTCCGCTAAAATCACCTCCGGCGATGTTAACTGCAGTAAAATAGAGAATACATATGGAAGAGAGTTGGTTATTACTTATTGGGAAGGGAACCATGAAGTAGCTAAACAAGTTGGGTGTCATTTCTTTATTTAATGCAGAAATAATTGAAGTGAAAAAACAGATAGATTGTACCAGTCTTAGTATCGAATACGGGACCAGCGGAGACCAATCTAAAGGTCAAATTCTATTAAATTACCTTCAGCTTGTTGAATTCCAGCAGCTGCTGCAGTGGATGATGTTGTCGGTTGTTGATTAAGAATTTCTTCGATTAAATCCAGTTGTGATGACGATGTTTGAGGTCTCATATCGAGAGATTGCTCTTGTCCAGCTGTAAAACACAACAAATATTTTCATCAATGGAAACTGGGCCCCTTATGACACAAGAAAAATTGGTTTGCTAGTCATTTTGGTCACCGACTAATCCGCTTTGCAACCGGGTCGTTGAAACGACATCTGGTCGTTAAGTAAGGAATACCCGTACAATAACTTTACCCAATTACTTATGTCGATTTAAATAGAAATTCTTATCTTACGTAATGCCAATTGTTGCATTGCTGTGTTGAGATCGTCATCAGATCCTGATGATGGTGACGATGATGATGACTCATCAGTTTGCAATTTAGTGTTTTGTGCTGTAGACAAATTAAAAGAATTCATTTTGCATCATGAGTGACCAAGAGATATAACATGACACGATATACATAGAGATTAAATATTACCTTGATCCATATTGTCAATGAAGTAATAACTACTGAGATTGCAGTGACTTTCACAACTTGTAGAGAGGTCGAGAAAATAAACTGTCTTGTTAATGCAGTGCAGTGCAGTGCAGTGCAATGTAGTGCTGACGAAAATATACGCTGTAATGCTTTTAGCCCTAATATTACGAATACGATCCTGCGTTAAATAATTATCATTGTGAAACAATAAACTTATTAAATTATGAGATGTGGTCAATATTACCACGATACCATATCCTTGCACCAAACTGTATGAAACTAACAGATAGTAGGAGACCTGAGAAATTAGGTAATTACTAAATTATGTATCATATACTAATCTACAAAGCCTGCATGAGATATCTACCCTGCCTATTTCCTTCATAATCAACTGTATCATCTCCATCGCCTTAATTTCTGCCCTGACTGAAAATAAAAGATTCTGCATTGCTACAAATAAAGTCACAATGTCTTGAATGAATGAATGAACCTTGCCCCAGAATAGACGTTCTGTTATACGTAGTAAAGCAGTCACGGTTAATGCATCTGTATACAATGCAGTATAGCTTTACTGCTGTTTAACAACAGAACCGAAAATTAGTGACTGAAACGAATGAAAAATAGAATTCAAGTCCTGCTAATAACATAACATGAATTACACAGCTATGATTTCTTGTATAAATACGTGGATAGGCGGTATCTGGAGTATACATGGACGAAATGAGCTTGTACGGGCGTTCGGTTAAACATAGCGTAAATTATCTGTAACCGCATTATCTAGAACTGAATGCTACGAATTTTCACAGACGATGGAGGGCTGCTTGAACTGTTATCATAGAAGAACCAACAAATATTTTGTTATTTATTTATTTTAAAGTTAGTTTCCATGGTAGAGATCGGGGACTGCGTGACTTACAGGCGCCTTGTAAATGATAAGCCTGTTATTCGGTGCCGAGACCACTTAAAAGTATTCTTATCGATATCAGAAGCATGCGCTTTGCTTACAATACTAAATGCGTATTACAGGAATGGAATGTAATCACAGGAAGGTATTTTACTTAAGTGAATCATCATCATTGTATGCTCATTGTATATAAGGAAGAATCTGAGGAAGTAATCGTTAGTAGATATTCTTCTTCTAAAGTTATCCGTTATTCGTTTTCTGGTTCTAGCCTACTTAGTCCGTATTCTAGGTTTTAGCTTATATTTGCTGGAAACCGCACGGTACCGCATTCATCTAACTGTCAAGAATTTGTATGTGTTAACCAGCAGCTTAGCATGCAAGTAGTATAGAAAACTTAGCTCTTTTATACAAGTTGTGGTACAAGACTAACGTGATAGAGTTGGTACACTTGTTTACACTAAGTTATTGAGCTCTACTATGTAAACTCTTCCCTACAAAAATACCTAAATCTACTCCGTAAAACTGTCAGAATACTACGTACAATGAAAGTATAAACAACTTTTGGTACTTGATTATATATTGAAGTTATAGCAATAATACAAGTCGTGATTAATCAATAGTTTTACAGTGAAGACTTTAATTACAATTCAATGTTCAATATTCATAACATCAAGGTATTGACATTACCTTCGTTAAGATAATGAATATCTGATATATTACTTTTTAAATGGATTAGTACAATGGCGATTTTATTGTAATGGTTCTGGGTTAATATTGTAAAGTAATGAAAACTAAATCCAAACGATTAAACTTACAAATGAATACAAAGCAAAATATAGATTGAGCTGATATTAATCAACATTTAATTGTTTATTCTTCACAAATTATTTACAATGAAAAAAATAATATACATAGCGGGAGTTCTAATAATATCGATTGTGCACGCGAATAATAGAAGCTGTGTGACGTCATATCTGTGTTTGATGATAATCGATTTGAAAATGTTGAAGAAAGATTGTTGAGCGAATAATTTTCCATCAGTTACTTGGTTTCAAGTTCTTTTCAATTTG
>QRAM01000751.1:9071-28605 GCA_013436055.1 Halocynthia roretzi | reverse complement strand
CACTCAACGTAGGTACGCGGGACAGTCAAGCTTCAATCATTTCGCAACATCACCCCGCAGTCCCTACAAGCCGGTTATTAATGATGTATATCTATAAAGCAAGCAGAAAATATTCGGACATTATGAATTGTGCTAATATTACGTATTACCATTTTATACATCTCCATGATTTTATATTATATCATATGCGTATAATTAAGGAACTTTTATTGATCATAATATGCATGACTTATGATTTCGTAATCATCTTTTTCGGATTCGATTTATTTTTGCCTTTACCCTTCAACTAACATTTTCCCGTGGTTTCCTTTGCATAATTTTGAATAACGACTTCTTTGTAAATATTTATCAGGAACAATTTTAGTTTTCAGTTAAATTATTATAATCTGTTTGTTGCGCAACATGGCTGAATTATTCAAAAATGTCGAACCAACGATCTGCATGCAAAAAGAATCCAAGAAATTTGACTTGGAATGTAAGTTGAATCTATTTCAGATATATCCATTCCTAATGTATTAAGCAAACCTGCCCTTCTTCTGTATAAGCTATATTCAGGTCTGATTATATAAGGGGCTTGGTGGGTCATTTGATATAGGCATATGATTTTAAGAGGGGCCACTCTCACTTGTAGGGTGAAAGGGGATCCTTTGATTAAGAATATTGATATTGCAAAGCGATTATATTTGTATAGAGATGTACTTCATAACGTTCCCTACATGCATGTACGTATGCATCAGGGCTTCCGAAACTTTTTTGCTTGCCACCCCTTCCAATTTATTATAATTTTCCGTGTCCCTTCATGTTTGACAGTGACAATTCAAAATATACATTTTAGATATTTCATTGAAACAGTTAAATCGTAACTTTTAGTACTCGAGAATAAACAACAAACAGACATTTATTCAGATTAATACTACTGAATTATTCAGTGTGATGGGTGCGACTGCTTTTTGTTGCATAGCAAGTCCAACCGTGGCTTGATATTCGTCAATACTGGTCTCAATGCAGTTACTGGTACACCTTTAACTATGTAACAAAGTCGCACTATAATGGTGTTTACGTAGAGTCTACAACTCAGTTAAGATTTGTGTTTTGCACTAGTTTCAATAATTGCGTTTCAAAAGTCAGAAAATGTACAATTTATATAGATGTAGTACTTTGTGTGAAATTGGTGTACTCTGTGCGAAAGCCCTGGTATATATATATGCATTCAACATCGATTACAAAAAAATTAAATAAGCAGTTTGTTATGAGGAATATATTTCCTATATATCCTGGTGCCATTTCTAGATAAACCCTGGCAACAATAACCTTTTTCAGTATATTTACTCTGTGTGCATTACAATTGGGGCCTGCGCCGAGCTATTTTTCACCCTAGGCAGGATCCGCTATTCACCCTCCGGCAAAAGAAATTGCCAAATTTGACTTATTGAGCCAGATGTTTTGTAGAAAAATAATTCTTCTGTGAAATTAAAAACTCATAATTCATTCATTACATCTCCAATGTTATAGTTAACTGTCCCATCTGATGTTTAATACATATGCTATAGTGCTTTCTTTCATACGACTCAAATTGTTACTTGGACTCCAAAACATGAACTCTGGTTACCGGATAATGGTGTAAATTAGGTAAATTAGCCCAAGTAAATATCAGATGAGGGGGATCCGGAGAAAAAAAGGGCCAAGAAGCGCTGGGTTAGGGCATCTCATGTTAGGTTTATGTGAGTGTTAACCTACCTTATCCCTCAGCAAACCTATCCTAAGCTCACCTAACCTATCCTATCATAACTGCATGTCAGTTTATGTATGATATCTGTTTAGCTTTCTACTTGATACTAAGACAATAAAATAGTGAGTAAATCAGAGTTATTAGAGTTATTTTAAAATTATAAAATATAAATAGTTATTTTCTTTTATTTCAGACAAAATATCGATCCTCATGAATGAATCCAAGTTTCAGGAAGCTCTTGAACTTCTTGAACAACTTCAAATGATGCAAAATGATAAAGCAAGGAAGATAAACACACAACTCATGATATCACAATGTCAGATAAAATTGAGATTGCAACATGGTAGCGCTATAGAGCTGGCAAAGCTGATTATATCAGCGCTGGTGCAACCAGACGACTTGAAGGAAACAGCAAATAACTACGTCAAACAAAAGAAATATATTCTAGCATTTCTTTACTATTTCTCGGCGAGTAAATTTTACGAAGGAAAATATCTTGGTGATGATGCAGCGCAAGGTATCAAGGCATGTGTACAAGCTGTTGAGATGTTTGTGGAAGAAATGATCAAACAGGAGGACGGGAAGAAGTTCGTCACTGATTACGTCATCCCAGCACTGAAGGAAGTCACCGATGATCTGAGAAAAATTCCAAATGCAGGTCCAAGATATCGAGTCAGATTGCAAGCCTGGTGTTTACAAAGCATTGGATTTTGCTACGAACATTGCGAAGATTATCAACAATTTGCCGACAATGTTGAATCAGCCATCAAGCTCTTGGAGAGAGAATTAAAGGAAGATGTCGATAAATATCGGGTATTTGGAATTTGTCTTCATAGTTCTGGTGAAGCTCATGAGAAATTGGAACAAAAGAGACAAGCAATGGATCAGTATGAAAGAGCTTTCGAGGCTAAGAACGATGCGAATGACTGGCCGAGTAATCAGAGTAAAAATGACAGTAAGGAGCTGTCGCGACGAAAGCTGAGGATTATAGTGGAATTTTTTGAAGCCAAGTTAGGTTGGTTGTATATTGTCATGAATGTTTCTGACATTAAATGAAATAGCTTTAAGCCCCCTCGCCCCAACTCAGGTTAAGTATGAGTGAGTGTTACCCTACCTCATCCCTCAGTAAACCTTTCCTAAGCTAACCTATCATATCCTTTCACAACTACATGTCAGTTTGTGTATGATATCAAATAGTCACAACTACACTCTCATGTAATTTGGAATGACACAAGACTCGAACCTTCTGTAAATAAATTATTTGCATGATAACTTTTCTGACTATTTTTTCATTTTTTCAGGTGATTCAAGGATCTTAATAAAGACATCCAAGTTCTTTGAAGCACTGAATCTTCTTCGTGGAGTCGAACCAATGCTCAGAGATGTGGAAGGAAAAGTAAAAGCTCAGCTGATAAAGATAGAAAGTTACATGATGATGGAGCAACATCTCAAGGTGGCTAGACAGTTGGATGAACTTGTCCGACTAATGCTTTCATCAAAGAAAACAGCCGATGATGTCATGAAAGTGGCGGCAGATGACATCACATCAGAGTTGTACATAAGTGGATTTCTTCGTTATTTCTCTGTATGCAAATTATACAAAGAGAAATCTGCTGGGAATAATGCAGTGAATGGTACCAGAGGATGTGTGGAAGCTGTGCCACGGTTTGTTGAGGAAATGATGAACACGCATGAAAAGATGAAGAAGATTGTCACTGGTTTCATCATCCCAGCACTGGAGGAAGTTACCGATGATCTGAGCAGAATCCTAAATTCAGATCAAGAAGTTCAAGTTGAGCAACAGGCTTGGTGTTTGTTCAACATTGCGTTGTGTCACTACTACTGCCAGGATTATCAACGATTTGCTGAGTTTAATGAATCTGCAATCGAACTGATGAAGAAACAATTGAAGGAAGATGCTGAGAAGTATTATGTGGTTGGATATTGCTACAACAATGCTGGTCATGCTTACTCACGCTTAAATCAAAAAGAAAAATCGAAAGAAATGTTTGGAAAAGCACTGGATGCTTACAACAAAGCAACTGACTGGCCTGATGAGGAAACGAAGAAGGAAGCAATCAAGCAAGCAGATAATAATATGAGATCATGAATGTATTTATTTAGTTATGAGGTTACACATCATTCAAGTTCCGAATAAAAACACGGAGCAATTTATTAATGATTCATCCATTTTGTGTATAAGCTACATTAACCCTTTTACAATTCATTTACTTGTAAGCATTACAATAATTATCTGCCATGCATCGGTTTACTAACTACAGTTGAAGCCACTGAATATTGTTTTAAATTTACTAATATTATTAACATTTTTTATATCTTCATCATTTTATATTACATCATATGCATATAATTAAAGTGCTTTTACTAATCTCAATATATGCCACTTATGCTTTATATACCCACTGTTGCATTTGAAAAACTTTGCAATTTTTATGTATTTTGTCCGTAAATCTTCAATCTTTTAAATTTTTTTTGCTTTTTCTTCAATTAACATTCTCCCATAGTTTTGTTTGCACAATTTTGAATAACGATTTCTTTGTAAAGATTTATCAGGAACATTCTCAGTTTTCAGATGAATTATTAGAATCTGCTTGTTGCACAACATGGCTGAATTGTTCAAAAATTTCGAACCAATGATCTGCATGCAAGAAGAATCCAAGAAATTTGACTTGGAACGTAAGTTAAATCTATTTCAGATAGATTCATTCCTAATGTATAAAGCAAACCTGCCCTTCCTCTATATAAGCTACATTCATGTCTGATTAAATATAAAGCTTGGTGGGTCATTTAATATTGGCATATAATATAAAGGGGGGGACTCGTAAATGTGAGGTGAAAAGGAGGTCCTATGGTTAAGAATATTGATATTGCAAAGCGAGTATTTGTATAGAGATATAATTCATCACGTTCAGTACATGTATGCACGTATACATAGATCATATGCATTTAATATTGACTACCAAAATATTAAATGAACAGTTTGAAATGAGGAATATATTTCCTATTTATCCAGATCCCATTACTAGATAAACACAGCCCTGGCTACATTAACCCTTTTCAGCATATTTACTACGTGTGCATTACAATCGGGGCCAGTGCCAGGCTATTTTTCTCCCTATGCAAGGTCAGCTTTTCACCCTCCCCATCATCACCCTATCTACTATGAGTAATTAGAGTTATTATGAAATATAAATAGTTATTTTCTTTGATTTCAGACAAAATATCGATTCTGATGAATCAATCCAAGTTTCAGGAAGCTCTCGAACTTCTTGAACAACTTCAAACGATGAAAAATGATAAAGCAAGGAAGATAAACACCCGACTCATGATATCACAATGTCAGATAAAATTGGGATTGCCACACGGTAGCGCCATAGAGCTGGAAAAGCTGATTACATCATCCTTCCCGACAACCAGACGACATAACGACTTCATACAAAAGAAATATGTTTGAGCATTTCTTTACTATTTCTGGATTGAATGAAAAGGGTCAAGCAATGGAGTCCTATAGTTACGAACATTTGTGTTACGAACTTTCACAGATACGAACACGGCCACGAAAATTAAAAATTTGTGTGAATGGTGTTTTTCGCAAATTGATTCGCAATTGATTTCGCAAAGAACCACTGGGTAAGAGCAACTCAGGTTAAGTTTGGGTGAGTGTTAACCTACCCTATCCTAAGCTCACAACCTATTCTATCATAACTACATGTCTGTACAACTACAATCTCATGTAATTTGGAATGACACATGACTCGAACCTGTAAATAAATTTATTTGCATGATAACTTTTCTGACTGGTTTTTAATTTTTGCAGGTTATTCAAGGAACTTAATAAAGACATCCAAGTTCTCTGAAGCTCTGGATCTTCTTCGTGAAATCGAACCGATGCTCAGAGATGTTGAAAGAAAAATAAAAGCTCAGCTGACAAAGATAGAAAGTTACATGATGATGGAGCAACCTCGTAAGGTAGTCTAGAGAGATGGATGAACTTGTTTGACTGATGCTTTCATCTAAGAAAACAGCCGCTGATGTCATGAAAATGGCGGCAGATGAAGTCACAGCGAAGCTGTACATAAGTGGATATCTTCGTTATTTCTCTGCATGCTAATTATACAATGAGAAATCTGCTGGGAATAATGCAGTGAAAGGTATCAAAGCATGTGTGGACATTGTGCGACTGTTTGACAAAATCCCAAATTCAGATCAAGAAGTTCAAGTTGAGCAACGGTTGAGGCTAGGTGTTTGTTCAGCATTGCGTTCTTATACTACTACTGCCAGGATTATCAACAACTTGCCGAATTTAATGAATCTGCAATTGTACCGATGAAGAAACAATTGAAGGAAGATGGTGAGAAGTATGTGGTTGTATAATGTGGAAAGCAGTAGATGTTTACAACAAAGCAACTGATTGGCCTAATGAAAAAAAGGAAGATATCAAGCAAATAGAAAATAATCTGAGAAAATTATGAATGTACAGTATTTATTTTGTTATCAGGTTTCATATCGTTCAAGTCCAGAATAAAAAAAGGGAGCAGTTTATTAATGATTTATTCGTTTCGTGTGTAAGCTGCATTAACCCTTTTACCATTATTTTTTTGCTCTGCTATTACATCATATGCATATAATTGAAGTGCTTTTACTTATATCAATATATACGACTTATGCTTTATAAAACCAACCGTTGCATTTGAAAAACTTGCATTTTTCATGTATTTCTTCCTAATTCTACATTTTCAGTTTTTGCTACATTTCTTCATATATTTTTTGCTTTTTTTGTCAATTAACATTCTGCCATAGTTTTTTTTGCACAATTTTGAATAATGATTTCTCTGTAAATATTTATCAGGAACATATTTAGTTAAATTATTAGAATCTGTTTGTTGTGCAACATGGCTGAATTGTTCAAAAATGTCGAACCAATGATCTGCATGCAAGAAGAATCCAAGAAATTTGACTTGGAATGTAAGTTAAGTCTATTCAAGATATATTCATTCCTAATGTATAAAGAAAACCTGCCCTTTAATATAGGCATATGATTTCAAGGGGGCCACTTTCACTTGTAGGGTGAAAGGGAGATCTTTTGGTTGAGAATATTGATATTGCAAAGCGAGTATATTTGTATAGAGATGTAATTCATCATGTACATTACATGTATGTACGTATACATAGATCATTTGCATTTAACATTGATTACAAAAATGCTAAATGAGCAGTTTGAAATGAGGAATATATTTCCCATTATCCTGGTTTCATTACTAGGTATACACAGCCCTGACTACATTAACCTTTTCCAGTATATTCACTCTGTGTGCATTACAATCAGCGCCAGCACCAGGCTATTTTTCACCCTAGGCAAGGTCAGCTATTTACCCTCCCCCAAAAGAAATTGTCGAATTCGATTTATTAGAATAGATGTTTTGTAGAAAAATGAATTCTGCTTTGAATCAAAAACTCATAATTCATTCATTACATCTCCAATGTTATATTTACCCGTCCCATCTGATGTTAAGTACATATGCCATATTACTTTCTTTCAAACAACTCAAGTTGTTACTTGGACACAAAACATGAACTCTGATTACCAGATAATGGTGATATCTGTCTGTCTACATATGTGTAATAGAAATGACAAACCAATGCATAATGGAGAGTGATTACTGTACTTTATCATATTACTATTGTTCAGCTTCATACTTGAAGCTAAGACAAATATTTACTATGAGTAATTAGAGTTGTTAGGAAATATAATTTTTTTTTTTTAGACAAAATATCGATTCTCATGAATGAATCCAAGTTCCATGAAACTCTTGAACTTCTTGAACAACTTCAACTGATGCAAAATGATAAAGCAAGGAAGATAAATACCCAACTCATGATATCTCAATGTCAGATAAAAATGAGAATGTCACACGGTAGCATTATAGAGCTGGAAAAGCTAATTACATCATCACAGGTGCAATCAGACGACTTGAAGGAAACAGCAAATAACGACGTCAAACAAAAGAAATATGTTCGAGCATTTCTTTACTATTTCTCGGCGAGTAAATTTTACAAAGAAAAATATCTTGGTGATGATGCAGCGCAAGGTATTAAGGCATGTGTACAAGTTGTGGAAGAAATGATCAAGCAAGATGATGGGAGTGAGGTCGTTACAGATTACATCATCCCAGCACTGAAGGAAGTCACCGATGATCTGAGCAAAATCTCAAATGCAGATCCAAGATATTGAGTGAGATTGCAAGCCTGGTGTTTACAAAGCATTGGATTGTGCTACAAACATTGCAAGGATTATCAACAATTTGCCGACAATGTTGAATCTGCCATCGAGCTCGTGAAGAGCGAATTAAAAGAAGATGCCAATCGCTATCAAGTGTTCGGCATTTGTCTTCATAGTTTTGGTGAAGTTCATGAGGAATTGGATGAAAAGGGGCAAGCAATGGATCTGTATAAAAGAGCTATCGAGGCAAAGAACGATGCTAATGACTGGCCGAGTAGTCAGATTGAACATGACAGTAAGGAACTGTCACGAGAAAAGCTGAGGATTATAGTGGAATTTTATGAAGCAAAGTTAAGTAAGTTGGTTGTAAATTGTCATAAATGTTTCTGGCAGTACATGAAATAGCTTATAGGGTGGGGAAGGTTTAGAACCACTGGGTTAAGGCAACTCATGTAAGGTATTAGTGAGGGTTAACCTACTCTATCCCTCAGCAAACCTATCCTATCATAACTGCATGTCAGTTTGTGTATGAAACCAAACAGTCATAACTACACTCTTATGTAATTTGGAATGACACAGGATTCGAACGTTCTGGATAAAACTTTATTTGCATGATAACTTTTCTGAATATTTTTTTATTTTTTCAGGTGATGCGAGGAACTTAATGATGACTTCCAAGTTCTCTGAAGCTCTGGATCTTCTTTGTGAAATCCAACCGATGCTCAGAGATGTGGAAGACAAAATGAAAGCTCAGCTGATAAAAATAGAAAGTTACATGATGATGGAAAAATCTCGTATGGTTTACAAAGAGATGGATGAACTTGTTGGATTGATGCTTTCATCAAAAAAATCAGCCGATGATGTCAAGAAAATGGCGAAAGATAAAGTTACAGCGAAGCTGTACATAAATGGATTTCTTCGTTATTTCTCTGCATGCAAATTATACCATGAGAAACCTACTGGGAATGATGCAGTGATAGGTATCAAAGCATGTGTGGATGCTGTGCTACTGTTTGTAAAGAAAATGATCAACCAGGATAAAAAGATGAAAAAAATTATCACTGATTACATCATCCGAGCACTGAAGGAAGTCACCGATGATCTGAGCAAAATCCCAAATGCAGATCCAAAATATCAAGTCAGATTGCAAGCCTTGTGTTTACGAAGCATTGGATTATGCTATAAACATTGCGAAGATTATCAACAATTTGCTGACAATGTTGAATCAGCCATCAAGCTCTTGAAGAGAGAATTAAAGGAGGATGCCGATAAATATTGGGTGTTTGGCATTTGTCTTCATAATTCTGGTGAAGCTCATGAGAAATTGGATCAAAAGGGGCAAGCAATGGATCTGTATGAAAGAGCTATCGAGGCAAAGAACGATGCGAATGACTGGCCGAGTAATCAGATTAAACATGACAGTAAAGAGCTGTCGCTAGAAAAGCTGAGGATTATAGTGGAATTTTATGAAGGTAAGTTGGTTGTATATTGTCATGAATGTTTCTGGCGCTGTGAACTTTTGAAGGGGCCGAGAGTAGTCAGGGTGTGCTTTTGGGGGCACCAGGTGTTTACATTTATATCACGTTTTGAACATGTTGAATTCATTTATTAGCAAGGTTTCAGGCAGAACCTAAAGAATAAATATCACAACACTCACAACTACACTCTCATGTAATTTGGAATGACACATGACTTGAACCTTCTGTAAATAAATATATATGCATGATAACTTTTCTCTTCTTTTTTTTCAGATGATTCAAGAATTTTAATAAGGACATCCAAGTTTTCTGAAGCTCTGAATCTTCTTCATGGAATCGAACCGATGCTCAGAGATGTAGAAGGAAAAATAAAAGCTCTGCTGATAAAGATAGAATGTTACATGATGATGGAGCAACATCGTAAGGTGGTCAGAGAGATGGATCAACTTGCACGACTGATGCTTTCATCAAAAAAAACAGCCAATGATGTCATGAAAATGGCGGAAGATGACATCACAGCAGGGCTGTACATAAGTAGATTTCTTCGTTATTTTTCTGCATGCAAATTATACAAAGAGGAATCTTCTGGGAATAATACCGGGAAAGGTATTGAAGCATGTGTAGTTGCTGTGCAATGGTTTGTGGAGAAAAAGATCAACCAGGGTAAAAAGATGAAGAAGATTGTCACTGATTACATCATCCCAGCACTGGAGGAAGTCACCGATGATCTGAGCAAAATCCCAAATTCAGATCAAGTAGTTCAAGTTGAGCAACAGGCTTGGTGTTTGTACAGCATTGCGAGGTGTTACAGCGACTGCCAGGAATATCAACGATATGCCGAGTTTAATGAATCTGCAATTGAACTGATGGAGAAGCAATTTAAGAAAGATGCTGAGAAGTATTGCGTGGTTGGATATTGCTACCACAATGCTGGTTTAGCTTATGAATGCTCAAAGCAAAAAGAGAAATCGAAAAAAATGTTCAGAAGGGCACTGGATGCTTACAACAAAGCAACTGACTGGCCTAATGAGGAAATGAAGATGAATTCAATGAAGCAAGCTGTAAATAGTCTGAGATCATGAATGTATTTATTTATTTAGTTATGAGATTCCACATCATTCAAGCCCAGAATAAAAAAAGGGAGCAGTTTAATAATGATTTATTCGTTTTGTGTATAAATTACATTAACCCTAAGTTACGATAATTATCTGCCATTCATTTGTTTACTAACTAAAGTTGAAGCCACTGAATAAAGTTTTAATTCTACTTCAATTATTTTCTTACATTACCTTGTCCTATACAAATAATTGTAGTAATATTATTAACATTATCTATAGATTAATAATTCCATATTACATCATATGCATATATACAAGGTGCTTTTACTAATCTCAATATATACGAAGTATGCTATATATACTCAATGTTGCATTTAAATAATTTTTCAATTTTTCCTGAATCTACCTATTTTTTCAATTTGACATTTTATAATTCACTGTATCTACATATTCTTACATTGTGATTCTATATTACTTCATATGCATATAATTAAAGTACTTTTGTTGATTCTAATATGTACGACTTATGATTTCGCAAACGGCTTTTCAAGATTCAATTTATTCTTGCTTTTACGCTTCAATTAATTCAATTTCAATTTCTTCACATAATTTTCAATAATGATTTCTTTGTAAATATTTATCAGGAACATTCTCAGTTTAAGTTTAACTATTAGAATCTGTTTGTTCTGCAACATGGCTGAATTATTCAAAAATGTCGAACCAATGATCTGCATGCAAGAAGAATCCAAGAAATTTGACTTGGAATGTAAGTTAAATCTATTTCAGATATATTCATTCCTAATGTATAAAGAAAACTTACCCTTCTGTATAAGCTATATTCAGGTCTGCTTAAATAAGGGGCTTGGTGGGTCATTTGATATAGGCATATGATATTAAGGGGTGCCACTCCCACTTGTAGGGTGAAAGGGGGATCCTTTGGTTATGAATATTGACATTGCAAAGCGATTATATTTTTATAGAGATGTACTTCATCACATTTCCTAAATACATGTACGTATACATCAGGGCTTCCCAAATTTTTTTGCTTGCCACCCCTTTCAATTTGTTAAAATTTTCCGCGACCCTTCATATTTGACGGTAACAATTCAAAAAATTCATTTTAGATATTTCATTGAAACAGTTAAATCGTAATTTCTAGTACTCGAGAACAAACAGCAAACAAACATTCATTTATATTAATACTACTGAATTGGGTGCGACTGCTTTTTGTCGCATAGCAAGTCCAACCATGGCTAGATACTCGTCAATACTGGTCTCAATGCAGTTACTGGTACACCTTTAACTATGTATCAGAGTCGCACTATAGTGGTGTTGACGGAGTCTACAACTCAGATAAGATTTATGTTCTGCACTAGTTTTAATAATTGCGTTTCGAAAGTCAGAAAAAGTACAATTTATATAGATGTAGTACTTTGTGTGAAATTGGTGTACTGTGCGAAAGCCCTGGTATACATAGATCATATGCATTCAACATTAATTACAAAAATACTAAATTAGCAGTCTGTTATGAGGAATATATTTCCTATATATCCTGGTCCTATTACAATATAAACACAGCCCTGGCAACAATAACCTTTTTCAGTATATTTATTCCATGTGCATTACAATCAGGGCCAGCGCCAGGCTATTTTTCACCCTGAGCAGGTTCAGCTATTCACCCTCCGGCAAAAGAAATTGCCAAATTTTACTCATTTAGACAGATGTTTTGTAGAAAAATAATTCTTATGTGAAATTAAAAACTCATAATTCATTCATTACATCTCCAATGTTATAGTTAACTGTCCCAAATGATGTTTAATACATATGCCATATTGCTTTCTTTCAAACAACTCAAATTGTTACTGGGACTGAATAATGGTGTGTATTAGGTAAATTAGCCCAAGTAAATATCAGATGAGGGGGGCCGGAGAAAAAAGGGCCAATAACCGCTGGGTTAGGGCAACTCATGTTAGGTATATGTGGGTGTTAACCTACCCTACCCCTCAGCAAACCTATCCTAAGCTCACCTAACCTATCCTATCATAACTGCATGTCAGTTTATGTATGATATCTGTTCAGCTATCTACTTGATACTAAAACCAAAAAAATAGTAATTAGAGGTATTATAAAATATAAATAGTTATTTTCTTTTATTTCAGACAAAACATCAATTCTCATGAATGAATCCAAGTTTCAGGAAGCTCTTGAACTTCTTGAACAACTTCAACCGATGCAAAATGATAAAGCAAGGAAGATAAACACCCAACTCATGATATCACAATGTCAGATAAAATTGAGATTGCAACACGGTAGTGCTATAGAGCTGGTAAAGCTGATTACATCAGCACCAGTGCAACCAGACGACTTGAAGGAAACAGCAAATAACGACGTCAAACAAAAGAAATATGTTCGAGCATTTCTTTACTATTTCTTGGCAAGTAAATATTACGAAGGAAAATATCTTGGTGATGATGCAGCGCAAGGTATCAAGGCATGTGTACAAGCTGTTGAGATGTTTGTGGAAGAAATGATCAAACAGGAGGACGGGAAGAAGTTCGTCACTGATTATGTCATCCCAATATTGAAGGAAGTCACCGATGATCTGAGCAAAATCCCAAATGCAGATCCAAGATATCAAGTTAGATTGCAAGCCTGGTGTTTACAAAGCATTGGATTGTGCTACAAACATTGCGAAGATTATCAACAATTTGCCGACAATGTTGAATCTGCAATCGAGCTCTTGGAGAGAGAATTAAAGGAAGATGTCAATAAATATCGTGTGTTTGGAATTTGTCTTCATAGTTCTGGTGAAGCTCATGATAAATTGGATCAAAAGGGGCGAGCAATGAATCTGTATGAAAGAGCTATCGAGGCAAAGAACGATGCAAATGACTGGCCGGTAATGACTGGTAATCAAAGTAAACATGAGAGTAAGGAGCTGTCACGGAAAAAGGTGAAGACTATAGTGGAATTTTTTGAAGCCAAGTTAGGTAAGTTGGTGAAAAAAAAGGTTAAGAACCACCGAGTTAGGGCAATTCAGTATGTGTGAGTGTTAACCTACCCTATCCCTCAGCAAACCTATCCTAAGCTCACTTAGCCTATTCTATCATAACTGCATGTCAGTTTGTGTATGATATCAAACAGTCACAACTACATTCTTATGTAATATGTAATGACACGTGACTCGAACTTTCTGTAAATAAATATATTTGCATGATAACTTTTCTGACTATTTCTTTTTTTTGCAGGTGATTCGAGGAACTTAATGATGACATCCAAATTCTCTGAAGCTCTGGATCTTCTTTGTGAAATCGAATCGATGCTCAGAGATGTGGAAAAAATAAAAGCTCAGCTAACAAAGATTGAATGTTACATGATGATGAAGCAACATCGTAAGGTGGTCAGAGAGATGGATGAACTTGTTCGACTAATGCTTTCATCAAAGAAAACAGCCAATGATGTTATGAAAATGGCAGCAGATGACATCACAGCGAAGTTGTACATAAGTGGATTTCTTCGTTATTTTTCTGCATGCAAATTATACAAAGTGAAATCTGCGGGGAATGATGCAGTGAAAGGTGTCAAAGCATGTGTGCAGACTGTGCAACGGTTTGTGGAAAAAATGATCAATCGGGATGAAAATATGAAGAAGATTGTCACTGATTACATAATCCCAGTACTGGAGGAAGTCACAGATGATCTGACCAAAATCCCAGATTCAGATCAAGAAGTTCAAGTTGAGCAACAGACTGGTTGTTTGTTCAGCATTGCGAAGTGTTACAGCTACTGCCAGGATTATCAACGATATGCCGAGTCTAATGGATCTGCGATTGAACTGATGAAGAAACAATTGAAGGAAGATGCTGATAAGTATTTTGTGGTTGGAATTTGCTACAACAATGCTGGTCATGCTTACAAACGCTTGGGTCGAGGAATGAAATCGAAAGAAATGTATAGAAAAGCACTGGATGTTTACAATAAAGCAACTGACTGGCCTAATGAGGAAATGAAGAAGCAAGTTATCAAGCGAACAGAATATAATCTTAGATTATGAATGTAATCATTCAGTTATGAGGTTTTACATCTTTCAAGTCCAGAATAAAAACAGGGAACTGTTTATTAATGATTAACAGTATATCTCTGCATATATATCCCTAAGTTTCTGAGGTGTATTGTAGGTCTTGGCCTATATTTGCCAGATAAGTTGACCCTAAAAATAAGGCAGCACCACTTCACCGTAACTGTCAAGAATTTGCATATGTTTACCAGCAGCTTAGCATGCAAGTAGTATATATAACTTGGATCTTTCATACAAGTTGTAGTACAAGACTAACATAATATAATTAGTACGCTATCATATGAATGTAGGCCTACATATATGATATTTAAAATTACTGTCTCACATCATTGATGTCCAGAATAGAAACAAGGAGAAGTTTATCAATGATTTATTTGTTATATTAACCCTCCTACAATGTATATACTCTGTAAGCATTACAATAATTATATGCCATTCATTTGTTCACTATCTACAGTTGAAGCCACTGAATAAACTTTTAATTTTACTTCAATTATTTTTGTATATTACTCTGCCCTATATAGATCATTGTAGTAATATCATTAATATTTTATATATCTACATGAATTTATATTACATCCTATGTATTTGTTCAAAGTGCTTTTACTAATCTTAATATTTACGTCTTATGCTCTATATGCATATAATTAAAGTACTGTTACTGACCTTAATATGTATGACTTGATGATGATTTCGTAATCCATTTTTTTGGATTCAATCTATTTTTGTGCTACGCTACAATTAACATTCTATGGTATTTTTTCTTCACATAATTTCAAATAACAATTTCTTTCCAAATATCCATCAGGAACATTCTTAGTTATTAATTAATTAAATTATTATAATCTGTTTGTTGCGCAACATGGCTGAATTGTTCAAAAATGTCGAACCAATGATCTGCATGCAAGAAGAATCCAAGAAATTTGACTTGGAAGGTAAGTTAAGTCTATTTCAGATATATTCATTCCTAATGTATAAAACCTACCCTTCTTCTGTATAAGCTACATTCAAGTCTGAATAAATAAGGGGCTTGCTGGTTTTTTTTGATATAGGCAAAGGATATTGAAAGGGGGATCCTCCGGTCAAGAAAATTGATATTGCAAAGCGAGTATATTTGTATAGAGATGTAATTCATCATGTTCACTACATGTATGTACGTATACATAGATCATATGCATTTAACATCGATTACTAAAATACTAAATGAGCCAGTCTGAAATGAGGAATGTATTTCTTATTTATCCTGGTCCCTTTACTAGATAAACACAGCCCTGGCTACATTATCCGTTTTCAGTATATTTATTCCTTGTGCATTACAATCGAGGCCAGCACCAGACTATTTTTCATTCTAGGCATGGTCAGCTATTCACCCTCCCCCTTGAATGAATGCCAAATTCAATTTATTGAAACAGATATGTTTTGTGGAAAATATAATTCTGCTGTGAAATAAAAACAGTTAATTATTCATTACATCTCCAATGTTATATTTAACCGTCCAACATGATGTTTAATACATATGCCAGATTACTTTCTTTCAAACAACTCAAGTTGTTACTTGGACTCCAAAACATGAACTCTGATTACCAGATAATAGTGATATCTATCTGTCTATGTGTACGTAATAGACATGACAAACCAATGCATAATGGAGAGTAATTACTGTACTTTATCATATTACTGTTGTTCAGTTCTAGTTCTGCTTGACAAATATCTATTATGAGTAATTAGAGTTATTATGAAATATAAATAGTTGTATTCTTTTTCATTTCAGACAAAATATCGATTCTCATGTATGAATTCAAGTTCCATGAAGCTCTCGAACTTCTTGAACAACTTCAACCACTGCAAAAAGATAAAGCAAGGAAGATAAACACCCAACTCATGATATCGCAATGTCAGATAGAAATGGAATTGCCACACGATAGTGCTATAGAGCTGGAGAAGCTGATTACATCATCACCAGTGCAACCAGACGACTTGAAGGAAAAGGCAAATAACGACGTCAAACAAAAGAAATATGTTCGAGCATTTCTTTACTATTTCTCTGCGAGTAAATTTTACAAAGAAAAATATCTTGGTGATGATGCAGCGCAAGGTATCAAGGCATGTGTACAAGCTGTTGAAATGTTTGTGGAAGAAATGATCGAACAGGATGACGGGAAGAAGATCGTCACTGATTATGTCATCCCGGCACTGAAGGAAGTGACCGATGATCTGAGCAAAATTCCAAATGCAGATCCAAGATATCAAGTTAGATTGCAAGCTTGGTGTTCACAAGGCATTGGTTTGTGCTACAAACATTGCGAAGATTATCAACAATTTGCCGACAATGTTGAATCAGCCATCGAGCTCTTGAAGAGAGAATTAAAGGAAGATGTCGATAAACATCGGGTGTTTGGAATTTGTCTACATAGTTTTGGTGAAGCTCATGATGAATTGGATGAAAAGAGACAAGCAATGGATCTGTATGAAAGAGCTATCGAGGCTAAGAATGATGCGAATGACTGGCCGAGTGATCAGAGTAAAAATGACAGTAAGGAGCTGTCGCGACGAAGGCTAAGGATTATAGTGGAATTTTTTGAAGCCAAGTTAGGTTGGTTGTATATTGTCATGAATGTTTCTGACATTAAATGAAATAGCTTGAAATCTTAAAACACCAAAACTGTGCAGTAAATTTTGGAATTACAATAGAATATAAATATCATATTAACTTTGTGTATAAGTCACAGTTTTTAGGTACTAGTCGAGTAGTATGGTCTCTATGAATCTTAGTTATGTTTGGTTAGATCAGTGGTTCATAACGGTACTGCCCCCCTATGGGGGCTGTGAGCTTTTGAAGGGGCGTATAGGAGTCAAGAATTAAAATTACTGCCGTCGGCTTATCAATCTTTATACATGGTCGAAAAATGATTCAACGTAGTAAATCTCTAGTAAAAGGTTTAGAACCACTGGGTTAGGACAACTCCTGTTAGGTATTAGTGAGGGTTAACCTACTCATCCATCAGCAAACCTATTCCATCATAACTGCATGTCAGTTTGTGTATGATATCAAACAGTAACAACTACACTCCTGTAATTTGGAATGACACATGACTCGAACCTTCTGTAAATAAATTTATTCGCATGATAACTTTTCTGACTGTTTTCCTAATTTTGCAGGTGATTCAAGGAACTTAATAAAGACATCCAAGTTCTCTGAAGCTCTGGATCTTTTTCGTGAAATCGAACCGATGCTCAGAGATGTGGAAGTAAAAATAAAAGCTCAGCTGACAAAGATAGAATGTTACATGAGGATGGAGCAACCTCTCAAGGTGGTTAGACAGTTGGATGAACTTGTTCGACTGATGCTTTCATCAAAGAAAACAGCCGGTGATGTCAAGAAAATGGCAAAAGATGACGTCACAGCAGGGCTGTACATAAGTGGATTTCTTTGTTATTTTTCTGCATGCAAATTATACAAAGAGAAATCTGCTGGGAATGATGCAGTGAAAGATATAAAAGCATGTGTGGAGGCTGTGCAACTGTTTGTTAAGAAAATGATCAACCACGATAAAAAGATGAAGAAGATTGTCACTGATTACATCATCCCAGCACTGGAGGAAGCCACTGATGATCTGTGCAAAATCACAAATTCAGATCAAGAAGTTCAAGTTGAGCTTGGTGTTTGTTCAGCATTGCGTTGTGTTACAGCCACTGCCAGGATTATCAACGATTAGCCGAGTTTAATGAATCTGCAATCGAACTGTTGAAGAAACAATTGAAGGAAGATGTTGAGAAGTATTCCGTGGTTGGACATTGCTACAACGATGCTGGTGTTGCTTATGAACGCTTAAATCAAACAGAGAAATCGAAACAAATGTTCAGAAAAGCACTGAATGTTTATAACAAAGCAACTGACTGGCCTAATGAGAAAACAAAAAGGAATTTTATCGAGCACACAGAAAATAATCTGAGTTAATGAATGTATTTAATTAGTTATGCGGTTTCACATCATTCAAGTCTAGAATAGGAACATGGAGCAGTTTATTAATGATTTATTCGTTTTGTGTATAAGTTGCATTAACCCTTTCTCAATTTATTTACTCTGTAAGCATTAAAATAATTATATGCCATGCATTTGTTTACTACATACAGTTGAAGCCACCGAATAAAGTTTTGAATTCTACTTCAACTAATTTCATATATTACTTTGTCCTATACAAATCATTGTAGTAATATTATTAACATTTTATGTATCTAAATGATTTTGTATTACATCATCTGCATTCAAATAAACTGCGTTTACTAATCTTAATATTTACGACTTATGCTTTATATACCCACTGATGCATTTGAAAAACTTTGCAATTTTTATGCATTTTTCCCATGTCAATGTTGCGGCTCAGCTTGTGGTTATAGTTTATTGTTATTTTTTTTGGTATTCTGTCGTTTGAACCGCTACAAATACACTTCTGATTACAAGGAGGAACTCCGCTATCTTCGTCCGATACTCAGAAGATCGCGTAAAACAAACGTAATACTTCGGTTAAATGATGCCTCTTTGTAGGTCCCCCCCCCCCCCCCCCCTTGTATGTACACTTCAATTCTATTCACAGGCTAGTATCATCAACACAAACTTGATGCTACGAACTAATTACAGTCACATACTCCAATTACAATCTTATTATTATTTACAGTTTCCTCCAGTATATCTTACACTTCACGTCTCAACCAATTTCACGAGACTTATTTCCACTCTAGCTCTTTGCTAGCCAACTCCTCGTCTCACCATGTCCTGAGACCTATTCCTATCCACTCCGCCGCTTCGTTAGTCGGCGTATCTCTATATTCCCTGTAAGCCTACATACAGTAACATTTCCCACCGTCAAATATCATGTTTAGGAAGTGATACTAGGGCTTCACCGTCTCCCACCATTATGCATCAGTATATCATCACTACATAACATATTC
>QRAM01000750.1:4322-28824 GCA_013436055.1 Halocynthia roretzi | reverse complement strand
GGCTTGGGCATCTATAACCTTGTCTTTCGTATTTTCGAGAAAAGGACTTTGCAGGATAGTTTTTGCCTCTGGGCGAGATTTTGGGTCCTTTGAGATCAAGCTTTTAATCAGTTCGGTCAATGCCGGATAATCTTTTGATAATTTTTCAGGGATTAACAATTTTCGTAGATTTTTAATCGACTCAGCTCTCTCCATTGCTGTTCCAAACACCGTCCAAAGTTCAAAAGTCAAGATACCAAAACTGTAAATGTCAACTTTAGCATCGTAATCATCTTCATTAAGTTGTTCAGGGGCGGCATACGTCGTGGTACCCACCCCAGAAGTATGGCTGCTCCTCCTGTTGAACGAAGGTCGTTTACAAGAGGTCACAAGAGGTGTCATGGGTTCAAAGTTTGAGGACAATATGTCTTTCCTAGCGAGACCAAAATCTCCCAAGCGTACGTGAGGTAACTCTGTACCTTTGAGGAATATATTTCTCGGTTTTATATCGCGGTGTATCAGGCGTTTGGAGTGAATGAATGACAATGCAAGTAGGATCTGCTTCATGATGTGGAGAGCCACCCGTTCGTCAAATGTTTTAGCATTCTGCGTTACGTTCACGTTTCTTTCAGTCAGCCAACGTTTCAAGGACGTTTGACAGAGCTCCATTTGTATATAAAGTACTGCTTTGCTCGTTAATATTTTTTTAAGAGGTACAACTACAGTTTTCTTCGCTTCTTGGAGTTCCTTCTCGCACGCCTCTTTGAAATGATTTTGTAGTGTGGTATGAGAATGGGAACGTTTGCTCCTGTGTCCGGCCGCCAACGGCACAGTGGAGAAAACGCTCCCGTTCAGCTGCTTTTTCGTAAACACGAAACTCTGAACCCGTCTCATTTCCATTTCCCTGCGAACTCCATGTGTCAAAATAATCCCTCCCTCGGGGGGCGAGGCTCCCGTTTTGGCCCTGTATTTAGAGCAATCTGGGCACTTCATGCCGCCAGTGTCAGCTTCAGGCTTATCAGACAGTTCCTCGCTTTCTTCCCGGTCAGAGTTACTTCCGAGAAAGAATAAGGAAGAAGACTTTTCGTTAACTTTAGAAATTCTTTTTGCATTGATGGGAATTCCATCCAAGACTTTCAGGTCATCTACCTGTGTTTTTGAGCATTCTGCTACCTCTTTATCCGACATTTCATCACTTCCATCGCTGCTACTTGAATCTGAACCACTGGCAAAAAATTTAGACCGTTTTTCTCTCCTCTCTTCTATTTCATTTCCGCAACACTTGCATCTGACCAAATGCTGCGTTTCGGAACTACCGAAGCTATCTCCCGACGCCTCGTTCCTCAAAATTCCGCTTATATCCAGATTAAAATTAGCTTTGAGATTGAAATGTTCTTCAAGGTAAACTTCGTTCGACTGCATTCCATTAACTTTGCATGTCCCGGTTTTGCTTAGGGATCGCTCTAGGTCAAAAAGGTCGTCTTGTTTTTGTTCAATGGAGTTACTGACTGCTTCATCTGTGCTTCGTTTCTTTGGACCTGAACTATCAATGTCTTCTTCATCAATAGATGAATGATGGTCATGCTCAATCCAAGCATTGTGATATCTCACAATATTAGCATGATTCAGCGAAGCCAAAATCTTCACCTCTCGTAACATGACTTTGCAATTTTTCTGATCCGACGTACTAAGAGGTATACGCTTGATTGCATACTCCTGACCATCAATTTTATTCCGGGCACGGTAGACAGATCCGTAGCCACCGGAACCCAAGATCCCATTCTCAACGAATTCACTTTTGTATCTTGACAAATTGAAATCGAATACCTTATTTGGGTCAACGAAGATTCCCTCAAGGGACCCGGCTTTTTTCACAAGGGGAAACGCATGTGCCGGTCCGGGTATTGAGGGTGAGGTGTCAATATTTGTCAGAGATGATTGTATTATGTTGTAAAGGATCGATTTGTATTGAGTACGCACAGAGGTGAATTCTTCCAGATATGCTACCGGAGTGACGATACCAAGTTCGCACAAGTATTTGCACAGCATGTAATAAATACGTTTCGATCGTTTCTCATCGCTTTCGTACAAGGAGCAGAGATGCTCAATCAATGAACCGATAACTGCTGACTGTTTCTCTACGGGCACGAGAGTTTTATTTACCTTGGGAATTTGTGCGATGTCAGCGCTTTTTTCTGGCAAGTCAGATTCGTCGAAACCTGTGATGATTGCATTATCGTACTTGAATATGGACAGTGTGGTGGGTTTTGATATTGGCATGACTGAGATTTACAATATGTATTAGCGGGACGTGTCTTTATTCCATATTTTTGTAGCCAAACAGCAACCAAGATCCTCTTCGGAAAATTCTTCTACCTTTCAATAACACTCACTTTGTTCCGACTTGCCATTTAGCTGTAGCGAATTCACATGACATTCCTTGACCCCCAAAAGAAAAGGATTTAGAATACAGTAGTACGTTTTCTCTCCTAAAGTAATTGCTAAAATTCAAACAATGAAACAATTTACTCTCACCATTAGGTGTTTATCATTAAAAAAATTCAACTGAAAATATTTATACTGGTCTGAACAGTCCTTGAACCTCTGCCCTTTTTAAAATGATGTGCTCCCTTCTCTGTGTCATTTACAACAAAAGTTCACCTTCAGTACTTCTGTGTATTGTTTATTGTTCCTTTTGTCGGAAATTATTGTTTAGAACCGTTTTTTAATACATTGCGATACGAGGCGTCGTATTATCTGTCTTTCGTTCATTTATGTAAGTCGCGAGGACCTGGTTCACTAATATTTACTAGCTGCGTTATGTTTAGAACTTAGGCAGCAGTAAGACTATGTAAATGTTTAAATAAATCCAGGTAACCTCAGATCTGAACTCACAAAGCATTGCGCTGCACCTCAGCATATTGACTCGTGAACTTTACGCTATCGGGCGTACAGGAAACTCCCATATATTGACCAATCGGTGTAAATTTAAAGGGGAAACCCCCTCGTGTATTTATAAAAAGGTGAGTGTACTCCATTGCCTTTGTGCTGTTTTGCACGATTGCCGACTGAAACTTGTTTTGTTGAATCAGTGTTGTTTAATTTTGCTCGAAGCCTTCATATAGGCAAGCTCACATCGCACTCCAGTAGTTCTACTGCAAGAAGAATAGATGCACGTCAAACGTAACCCTTAGGAACGCACGCGATATTCAGTAATATATTGGTTATTATTGGTGGTAGTACTCTGGTGCCGACGCTCTCTCACTATATTTAATAAACTTATAGATGAAGTTTTACAGCATGGAAATTTTCAAATTAACACCTAAATATAAGGAATAAGTTCTTTAATTAAAACTCGGTCGTTCCGTTAAAATAAGACTATTTAAACTACTACTATTTAATATCACTGATAAGTCAAATTTCCCAGTATAACGTCAGAACGTTTGTGAAATTGGTAGAACAGGATTAGCAATTTGGATAGCAGGAAATTCTGCAAAATAAATAAAATCCTAAATCTTCTTATTTCATTTTAGTTCAGCTTGTTCACCTATCAAATAATGTTCACAACTACAGCATTGAGGCAAATAAGTAAAACGTACAAATGTGCCCTCAACAACACAAGGAATGCTACAGGAATATCTCTTTTGAGAATCACTGACCAATGCTTACAAAGGTTTCAATTTATATCTTCTAATTTTGATTAGTCTTTACAAATCTATACCATTAATAATTAATTAAAACTTTACATTGTACACAGAGACAGACAGATGAAGCTGGGACAAATAGTCAGCCTACTAATAGATATGTGACGAATGTAATTTGTATTTTTCAGGCCACAAAAGAATACAAAACAAACTCTGAAACAAATGTGAACTATGGAACGAGACAGTATTCACAACAAGCTGATGAAAGAAAAAATCTAATATTCAGACAGGTACAAACAACCAGTGTTTGTTCAACCATCAACTATCAAATTAATGTTTCACATATTATTTCAGTTGTTCCACGATCAGACATTCACCTACACTTATCTACTAGCATGTCCACAAACAAAGGAGGCCTTGATTATTGATCCTGTACTTGAAATGGTATTTTCATATCTCGTAGTTATAATATTTTCTATTTCTATATAAAAAAGAGTGAATGTGTGTTTGACGGTTTTTCGCTATACAAAACCAAAGGTTTGACAGATTTGAACCAAATTCGGTGTGGTAAATGAGGCGATCTTAAGAAATATATCCCAAAGCACAGAAATGCGCCTAAACTAATCTAACGCTCCCTAGAGGCCAGGTAAAAAGTTACCACCCGACTGGATGCACACATGAAGTGTATGTATACGTCTGAGCAAAATATGCAAGTCTCTACAACGGCTCCATGCTATTTCGGTAGCAGGATGCTTACAATCAAACATTTCTTGCTTTGATAGGTTGAAAGAGACTTGAAGTTTGTGAAGGAACTCGGATTAAAACTGCTGTACGGAAGTAAGAAAATTCGTTGCTACTTTAATATGGGGTCTCTCATTCTTGGGGGTTTGGGTTAGTGTAACAGTTAGGATTGTCATTGTGAATAGCTTTTAGTTTTTTTAAATTTGCCCCAACTCGACCCTCACACGAATTTGAACCGTATACTTGTGGAGCCTGAAATTGCATGATTTCAAGTTTTATTTTTTTGAAGTATCTCAACCGATAAATTACATAACACGATGAATTACATAACAGTGAACACGCACGTGCACGCAGACCACGTTACGGGAACAGGCAAACTCAAGGCAGCACTGCCTCACTTCAAATCAATGATATCTACGAAAGCAGAAGCTATCGCCGACATATATCTTAATGATCGAGAAGTTGTGACATTTGGAACCCAGGTAATAAATTAAAATTAAGTTAATTGGTTCACAAATTCATAAAACTGGTTAACAAATTGTAAATATTCTTCTAGTTAGTTCTTGCTATCAACAAAACCTCAAATCTGTTAAGGCAAATCATGAGCGGTCTAATAAAAATTTTGAATTAAATTCAACAAGAAAACAATTTTGCACTTTGGACAACACCAGGCTACTTGCATTCCTCCCACCCTCAAATAATTTCCGATTCGGATTTTTAAAACAGCTGCTGGATAGACATAGTGAAGATGATTAGAATGAATGAATGACAGAATGAACAGTAAAGAACAAAACTATATACAACAGATACAATTTAATACAGTTCTAAATCAGGGTCTGTTTGATCTAAGCGAACCACACTTCTGCAAATTGAAAACTGATCAAATATAGTCGGTTATAAAACAGCTTTCTGGAAGCCGGAGAAATAGTCTTCTACTTGATTTTTAGTCACTTGAATGTCGCAACACTCCAGGGCATACTAGCGGTTGTATGACATATGTAAATCATGACAATCAGATGGCATTCACCGGAGATGCTTTGCTTATAAGAGCATGCGGACGAACCGATTTTCAACAGGGTTTGTATTTTTCATTCATTCCACTTTTACTCCATAACCTCATTAAGTCAATCTCAGCCCAGAGAAGTGTTTCGATACTATATATGACCGGGATTGAACCATGTAAATTATTTTGTTTAACTTATTCTACAAATAACCCCTAGAATAACAGAAACTTGTTGGCCTGTACAATGAGCAAGGGTAAACTGGGTGAGAATTTGACTAGATATCATCAAACTGCGATAATATTTTTACTTATAATTTACATCCAAGTAACTCGTTATATTGTGAATGTGATGTACCCTCTGTTACCAGTATTGGAAATATGTTTACACACCCGTATAGAAATTTGCCTTTCTTCATCTTTTAATCTATTTCTATAACAGGTAATCCATCACAGCTGTATGAATCCGTACATGGACAGATACTGTCCTTGCCTGACAGTTACAGACTATTTCCTGGCCATGATTATAAAGGTAAGAAGTAGATCCTCATATGTTCTTTTCAGAAGTTGAATAGTTAGTGGCTCAATAGTTAGTAAACGAGCCATCTCCTTGAGCAAGACACTTCACTTAGCTTACAGGTGACCCAGCTGAATTAATAAGGTACCAGCATCTCCTTGGTCACTGCAGCAATGATGGTGACAGTTAGCCTCTTGGGTCCATCACCATGTCAGTGACTATATGTATTACCATCCTGTAAGCTTCTGGATACCATCTTATTTTTCTAAATGTTCTTTTCAAAGTGACTACCAAGCAATTACCATCGAATTTCGAAATCAAATTTTAATGTTTGTGGCACCCATATTTTTTCTCACTACAGGTTATACAATGACTACTGTTGCAGAAGAAAAACTTCTAAATCCCAGATTGACCTTACCAAAAGACAAATTCATACAGTTCATGAAAGAATTGAACTTGGCATATCCAAAGTTAATCGGTGAGTCAGCGCAGGAAAATTTGGTGAATAATATATTCAGGTAACAATAAATCTATTTTTTGCAATCCAGATATTTCTGTCCCAGCCAATTTGAAATGTGGAAGTTATTCAAAACAAGCCATCGCTGGCTCGCAGGAAATTATTGATAAACTCTCAAAGTGATCCGTTACAACAGAAGGCACACAAGAAATAGATCAATTAGGATATAATTGATCACTATAAGATACAATTTTTGCATTGTAAAATTTATTACGATTTATCCATTAAACACCAAGATGCAGATGGCAGTTATCTCATGTTTTTTGATAAAAAAACTACACTCTGATAAATTAGAATTATGTTTGATTTGTTTGTGGCTAGATGAAATTTGGATGCTAGGATATCCCCGTTCTTTTACACCACCTTATTGCGCCTGTTTTACTTGGTGGTGATATTAACATGAGGTCTGAAGTTAAAAACAAGTGATTTTCTTCATGCTTTTATGTATGTACATAATGCTTATGCTACCATTTACTAATCAAGTAAATTTTATGCTGTCTTTGCAATATATCAGTTTATGCTTCCTCTAATAAATTACAGATTGCCTCACCATTGTCTTGTTGACTTTCCTTTCAAAAGCGTAGGTATTTAGGGACCTTTTTGATCGCACAGTTACTACCCAGCATACAATATAATATTTTATCAAGATGCTGAAAAAAATATACAATACTTCAATGCGGATGTATATTTGAACAAAACTCATTGAAATACCACTCACTGTAAATAGTGAAGCTTATACAGAAGACTTAGGACAAGATAACAACGCGCCAGTGCAATTACATAAAATAAAAATATGTCAACGGTTGTTAACTTTCAGTTTCTACGGTCTAAAAGTAGATCTGAATTAATTTATGCTTTTATAGTTGAAGCTCAAAAAAGTACAGAAAACTAACATACATGACTCGGCAGACTACTTTACACCTTAAAACTCTAATAGTAAATTCAACAGAAACAAAACAGCACATTTAAGCATGAAAACAGGCCCCTATACTATCAGGTTTTTCCCTGCTCCTAAAGACAAACTTAGCGAATGGAAAAAGTCGTTCTCGCCAGTCAGAGAACGAGCATATGACACAAATTGTGTTGACAAAAATATCAACAGTATAAACCATGCTCGATATTTCGCCCGTTGGACGTTTAACGAATAGAGAAATCAGTGCAGCCACTACGTCACTGCTTATACACAGAACCGCTATTACTACGAGTTTGCGCAATAAGACTTTAACGGGAGAGCTCACAATGGAAACAGTTACCTCCATGCTTCGTTCGTGAATGCATAAAGGATAGATGAGCAAACCTAACAAAACAAATTGAAAAGTAGCGGTAGATGTCGCTAGTGTTATCCACTTATCCATGGGCCATTGGTTTTCAGTGTCAGATTCGCACTTGTAAATCGGACCCTCCTTATAACTCAACCCGTAAACGACGAAGATAATGCCGTTTAGAACCGTAGTAATGATCAGAAGCACTAAACTGATCCAACTGAGAACGTTCAGCAGCAATGACCGTGTGTGAATCTGGCTTCCGTCTAAAAATATACGATGTTTTTTCCATAACAGGAAGTAAATGCAAGCCATGCAGCCCGCCGCTAGGCCAATATTAATCTGCGTCGACAATAAACACGAATGTTCCGTCCATAGGTCCAGCATAGTTCGTAATAAACTTAAAGTTATCACGAGCAATATTCCGCCATTGAACAAATTATTTGTCGCCTTTGCGTCGTCCACGCTAATCCGTCGATTGGCGGCGCTGTTCGCTGTCATAACGACATAGAAAATTGTCGCCAGAAATAAGTATGCAGTCAAAATCAAGATGATGACGGTCATAACAAAGCAGAACAGCCATTCAGTAAACACAGATGACGGTAGCAAGTACCCTGGATGTGACGTACTTTCCCTGGTATAAATATCGAGCTCCATTGTCGCTTAGC
Organism: Halocynthia roretzi; assembly: GCA_013436055.1. Lineage (NCBI taxonomy): Eukaryota > Metazoa > Chordata > Ascidiacea > Stolidobranchia > Pyuridae > Halocynthia > Halocynthia roretzi. The sequence goes on along the minus strand of QRAM01000750.1, from coordinate 20,496 downwards.
AGATCGAAAAAAAATACAGATTAAATCAAAAAATCATTCTGGGAAAAAGATCAGTCAAGCCAAAGTAATTCATATTTCTACTATCATATCCTTATATATATGTATATTACATGTTATAAAATTTATTGGAGGTGTAAGAAATCCGAGCAAAAAACATATAAACTATATTGTAATAGACTAACTAAAATAAATGAATTGTCAGCAGCTATACGGCTTCTGATTCAGAGTATGACACAACTGCCCCATTTACCACCCCATGCAAACCCCCATGTTTGACTAAAATCAGATCCTGTTCTACAGTTGCTTACCTAAAGTCATTTACAGGCCGGTACGAATGACTTGCTGCAACCTTACTAGACTGATACCGCTTATGTAGCTACCTTCCTTGGAATTGAAAGAAAGAAAATGTAACTAATGATAACAACAATACAGTATTAAATGATATCTCAGGCATTGCAATATCTGAATAATTGAAATTCCTATTTCATTGTATTTATTTTCCTCATCACTCCTTAATATTCTCCATGCTATTCATACTACTCCTCATTCATAATAATTCATATTACGGTGGAATGGAGTATATCACGTACCACGTATCAATATCGGTTATTGCCCGATATACACTTCATATGACGGTTTCGATTTATAATTAATCTTCTTCAATAAGACAAGAGAAGGTCAGCAGTCTGATGTTGCAATAAAACGTGAATAACTCGTGGACTTGTACCAGTTCATTTCATTACAGATACATATTTATATAATACAGGTACAGTACAGTACATCAGTCTTATGATATTTCTTCCTCTGTGCTCAGAGTATATTGTATCCTCATTTTCCTTGGCACAAGTCACGTTGTTTTTCAATGCTGGTAATTTTATATTAGAAGAAGTACAATAAGTAAATTTCCCTATACTAGTCCTCCTGTAACAAAATGCAAATAGACAAGGGGAAAAGAAAAGAAAAATCAAGCTGGTAATTGCTTGTTCAATTCATGTGATTTCCAACGCTGCAATAACATAATATTTCATGGGAAGAAGAAAGGGGAACTCTCGCTAACATTGGGTATAGTAATGAAAATGGTTGTGATAAACGTTTCAATATTTGCAGAAATAAAATAGAAAGAAAACGCCGTTCCACGCATTCACACCTAGTTACGTTACTGGTGACATACGTGGTATTCCACTGTTCTTGCGTCTGAATGGTATTTGAGCTCCGCTCTTTCATAGTGTTTGTTATATTGGCCTATTGAGAAATTAGCATTCATTCGAACAACGTTGGTTTTTAGGGCGAGGCTCCATCAATTAATTGCTATTTATTCTTTCAGCGTCGGAAATTAATTATCAGTAATTGAATTAAAGAGATTAAATTAATAAAGAATCGCAATTACTCAATGACTTTCGTTTGAAGTCCATTAAACTTGTCGACCCTCAGTCGTTGCAACTCAACTCTCATGTCGTCTTTCAGCTATTTTCAAGGACTGGAGACTTGAGTCGTTGAAATATTTTATTGACTTGCCAACAATGGTAGAAATAGGTTTTAGGAACCGTAGTTATACCTCGCAATACGCCATGAATTGGTTTCAAAAGCCAGCGGAGTCTGTATCTACAAGTGACTTTACGTTGGAGGCCTGTCTTTTAGCTATTTTCAGAGACTTTCGACTTGCCCACTGTTTCAGGAATTGACAGAATTTTACTGTGGCAAAAATAATGGTATTGTGTGAATTAAAACGAGTGGCAATTTTTGATGTGCGGGTAACCAATATAGAGACCGCACACGTGTAGGCTTAGAGAGAGCTAATGGTTTGTGGTACTATTGTATCATCCCCTATGTTTTGTTCCGCATTGATATTTCTACCGCAGCTATTTAACCAACCTGATTTGGGAAAGGCCGCACACGTCTGTTGTAACGAAAATGCTTTTACCGACTCAATCAAAACAAACCACAAAATAATAATAGTAATGAAAATAAAATCATATGGTTGACTGACATTAATAAAAGCGAAACTATTTCAGATCAGTTTGTGATACGGAAACAGTTACCAACTTCAAAAAGGGTATAAGCCAAGCTTTGTCGGATAGGTAACCAAAACGAATAAAGTAGAGTTGTATACGTTGCACGTAGAGGTATATTGCAACGAAGCGAAAGTTCCTAACCATCAATAAGAATCTAAACAAACAGACAATTTGAGAGGTCGTGGTTTTGCGCGCGTAATTGTCAGTGTCTTTGGGAAGAAAATCTAATTTGATCCAGCTTATTGAATTTTAAGGTATTTCTGTACAGTTTTCTTGTACAGATAAATATCTACAGCGAGTGATAACTTATATATATATATATATATATTTAAAAAAAAGTAAATAGTAGGAGTAAATACGGTCATATATCATTATAGATTATGACAAGTGGTAAATATCCAAGATGCTTCACAGCCGCACTGCTGTTTATGTGGAGTATTTCTATTTGCCTCTACTACGGAACAGTGCAGCAACCTTATCACGGAGGTGAGTATGGAAATATTTAAATAATTAAGGAAAAGGGGCAGAACCAGATTTTTAGGGGCAATACCACCCCTGCCAGAAGGGCCACCCACACTCGGGTCTTTCTATATAAAAAAATGGATTTTAAACTAAAGGCACCATAACACTTTATATCTTATCTGATCACCAGTAATTTGTATCACTATGGTCTATATTACAAACTCAAAATTGTAGTCAAATTTATACTTACTGTCAATAAAATTTAGAAAAATAAAATCAGACGTTTATTCTGGATTCTAACTAATATTTATATATTCAAATGTGGTTTATCATCATTTTGATGTAATTCAATTTATTTACTCCAATCTGAAGTTACCCAGGGAGCCCTAAGGTCTAAATTCCGGGGCTGAACAAAACTTCCTACCTTACTGCAACTAAACTCGTTCTAATGACCATTTACGTTGATAGGAACGATTATAAAGTCGTACAACCCGATGATAAATACATCTGTGCCCATGAAAAAGAAAATTCGTGCTATTGAACAAACTATGCAGCAGCGACACGAAAACAATTATGACATCTTCAATTCGTCACACCGTGGCACTATGACGCCATCATATGCTAGTTTACACACGGAACCGATTCATGCGCCTCTAGTGGTGTATAACCGCGTGCCGAAATGCGCGAGTTCCACAACGATTTGGATTATTAGGAAATTGGAAAACTCTTCACGATTCAAGTTGAAGCTGCAAAACTGGCCGAAAATTGAACAGATATTAACACCAGAACAACAAGTGCGTTCATCTATATTCCTATACACTATGCTCCCATATGCAATCCCAAACTATGCAATTTCAGAGTTATACCAGGAACCTATTGCCACCTTTGCTCCCATGATCGTCGTCTTTTTCAAATATTTCATATTTCAGATTCAATTAGTAAGAAATATTTCAACGGAAATTTTGCAGAGCGACATGATCTACGTTAGACATTTGCATTTCTTGAATTTTGCAAAGTAAGTGACAATAAAGATTATAGTATAGTACTTGACTGGAATACGAGTGGTTGGCATAAGGTATGCCAGATATGGCGCCATATGAAAGGACCAATACTGACATTTCCTTTCTGTTGAAGTGAGACAAGACTTCTCAAATTATGAGAAAAAAAATGCATGAATGGGAATAGGGCAGTTGTAATTTTCATGCAGTGCCATGACTTGTATGTTTGAGTTGATATTTTGGTAAAGTTATATTAAATATTGATGTCTGATGTTTGGACAGGGGTCCATTTTTACTGCTTGCCATGGGCTCTATTCACACTGCGATAAAAGTTTCACAATATTGACAGATATTCAAACATAAGAGCTCCTATATACATCAATATCATCCGAGATCCGATAGAACGTTTCATATCGCATTATTACTACATGAGATACGGATTCCAGAAAACCAACAAGAATGGAAAAGATTGGGACAGAGGGAACGGCGGCAAAAACGAAAATATGGTCTGAAAAAATACTTTCTCATATTTTCAAGGATTAAATGTAAAAATGAAAAACATAATTTTCAATAAGATCTTTCCTAATCTTGTTGTTTGAATTGTTTTTAGCAGTTTCGGCGTAAAGAGTTATCTCTTGAAGAATGTGCACAATTGGATCTGTATCATTGTGTAACCAACAACTCAGTAACAATTCTTTCTTACTTTTGCGGCCAAGAACCAAAATGCAGGTATGTGAGAGGATAATACGAAATACTACTGTCCAATACTTAAATTAAGATATTATTTTAATCGATATTCAATTTATTTCATTGGGGATTTGTCATTCAGGTTTCAGGGCACCCATTCCTTCTGTCACTGCCTAGCTTCGTCCCTGTAAATAAGCATTATCCCCCCTTGAATATGTCAGGGCTAGAGGTTCGAAATGCAAATTTTCTTACCATTGTAATACGATTTAAATCTTTATGCGTTATTAACGTGTTTTCTTCACAACAGAATGAGCACCCAGTGGTCGCTAGATCGCGCCAAAGAGAACGTTGTCGCGTATTACGTCATAGTGGGATTAGCTGAAGATTTGACAAACACAATTAAGCTACTGGAATACATTCTACCTAGGTAATTGTAAGAAATTTTGCACTGTTCTATTGGTTATTGCTGTATTGCTAACGTTCATCATAACCTATACGTATCACATTTTATTTAAACAGATATTTTGAAGGCGCATATGCTATCTACCTCAAATCAGCAGGTATGAAATTTTATACCTCCGACAATTTCTCAACTGCCTTCTTTTGGATCTTTTTCTATCTGAAGTTTTAACAATAGCAGGCTGGATCTTAAATCATACGGGTTACCCGTCACCTACTACGTTGGAAAATTCGTTCAATATTATGAATCATATATTTAAAAACAGCATTTGAAAAAAATAAAACCTCTATTTTCTCATTTCTAAGCTATCCACGAAAAAACTAGAACTGCACACAAGGTGTCGCCTTCCCTAGAAACGAAGCAGAAACTTCGGGAAGCACTGCGTTACGAAGTTGAATTTTACTCGTTCATAAAAGACCGTTTCTATGCTCAAGTTGAAGCCATGGAAGCTGCGCTACATTCGTAATTGTCATATAATAATTACAGAATCTATTTATGTTTTTTTGAAAATTTAAATTAAATTACCGTTCATGCTTGACCCGATTATCCGAACTAGTTGACATGGATGGATAATGGATATGGATAATCGAGGTTCAAATTTATGTCCTTATGATATAACTTATGAACTCCAGTACTCGGCCACTTAGCATTCATAATCATTTTTAAGCCACATATATCATTCCAGATTCACTTTACTTGACTTTAAGTCGACATGTAAACTACTCCGAAATTAAAACTCGAGTCGAGTCAGATATAAAAAAATTCAAAAGACTTATTCACTTGAAATTTTGTCTGTAATTTGACTCGACTCGACAAGGTCGACTTATGCTTCAGTTAGTATATACGGTATTTTCTCTATTTCATTTCTATATGTCATTNTTCATAGATAACTAGAATATATTTATATTTTTTGATAATTTAAATTGAATTACCGTTCATGCTTGACTATGGACCCAATTATCCGAACTAGTTGACACCGGCACATGTTGCATGGATAATCGAGGTTCAAATTTAAGTCCTTATGATATAACTTATGAACTCCAGTACTCGGCCACTTAGCATTCATAATCATGTTTATGTCAATATATATCATTCCAGATTCATTTGACTTGACTTTAAGTCGACATGGGAAATACTCCGAAATTAAAACTCGAGTCGAGTCAGATATAAAAAATTCAAAAGACTTATTCACATAAAATTTTGTCTCTAATTTGACTCGACAAGGTCGACTTATGCTTCGGTTAGTATATACGATATTTTCTCTATTTCATTTCTATATGTCATTTACAGTGCTATGAATGTGCTGACAATGTCTGTTTTGCACAAGTTGTGTACTTTTAATATTTCCTTTATGGCCTAGCAATAAGCAACAATCGATTTCAACAATGCGACAACAATGAAGTTTGAGTTTGCAATATTTTTGAAATGTTAAATTGGTTCAATTCTAAATGATGCTATGTTTAATATGGCGATTTTCCCATTCGTTACAGCAGAAATCGCAGAAGCGAACAGTATCATCATATTATCGTCACCATCACCATGGATCATCACAGCAAGAATGAGTTCCCATAATAAGCGAAGATATTCTTTACTAAATTCCTTTTAATTTCAAACTCCACCGTATACATGTACCGTCCACGTTATATAGGTGGCTCGCAACTATCAGTGGTAGGTCTCAGAACATATTCTGCGGGGATAAGAGTCATTTGAAAACTAATTCGTTAAGTTTTGTCACCGTTGCAAGAATGGCAATGTTGATCTGAAAATCCAGACGGTGGCTAAAATTCTTGCTGATATAGTGGTTGGATGAATAAAACATCAGCACAAATACATCAGGCGATGTAGGCAAACAATTCAGTGGTGAGTTCTAAAAGGCGTTGGGGAGAGGTCTATAATAGTCGGGCTAGCAAAAGCGGCGGGAAAAGACCTCCACGGACAATACCTGGTTACCATGCTGGTTTTATAATTCAGGAATTTCTATTTAGATTTAATAGTAACCATGGAATTAACATTTTTTCTCGTTGGCTTTGCAACATTATTAATATTGCAGTCAGTCACAGGCGATCCTCGTACCTCAAACAACATAGTATTCAAGGAAGAACTCCCACCGGATTCGTCTTCAGGGGTGAAACTTAGACTGGGATATAGCTGTCATTAGAACGGGGGCTCCGGATCTTTCATCTCCTATTTTTTCCTCATTACCGTTATAACGAAACAACTTTATTCGAAGACTTGCTGTACTGTTGATAATAAATATTAGCACTTTTTTTGTTCAATATCTAATAATTCAATTTAATTCCTTTTCTCAGTATACACCGACTCCCGAATGCCCACCTCCCACGAATGCAGCACTTCAACTTATACCAGGCCTGCCAGGAAGAGACGGCCTACCGGGAGTCAGTGGAAGCCATGGAATACCGGGAGTACCGGGCCAACGAGGACAGGATGCAGTTTGCGATTGTTCCGGAGAAATTAAAAAGATTATTGAGGTGATGATTTTACTTGTGGAGTTATTTTAATATTTACTGCTGTTCGAAGGGTGGTTCAAAGCTCTGCTAGTCACAGAATGTGAAAACAAATGGATCAAAAATCTCCCTATATTTCCGTAGTGGAAATACTTAACTACAGCTGGGTTTCGGCAACAAATTTAATTTTTCATAATAAACTACTAAATACAAGATGAAATTTAATTTCTACAGATATGGAGTCAAATGTTCATAGTGCATAGAGGCACAGAAGAGCAAATTATAATCACTTATTATCTAACAGAGAGCATTATGAACGGACAATAATGTTATACATCGTGTACCTCCGCCTTCATACTAATTTACACTTTCTTGAAACAGACCAATGAAATTTTTCATCCGAACATTCAACAATGCGCATGGAACAAATACAATATGGCTTTGCAGAGAGGGAAGGTGCAAGCATGTACCATTAATAAGGTACGTATATGAAATAATATCCTATCCAGCAGCTCTTATTTCAGCTATATTCAGAATACTAATGATAATGTTGGTATTTAAATTAGTTTTGTAAAGTGTTTTGGAAATTTGAAGAATAATGATCAGATATCTGAAAAATTCAGTTATCCAACAACCTTTCTTTCCCATTGTACTGTATAAGTTATCTAGCATTTATAGCCGATTTAAATATTGTCTTTTGTCCCTTTTCAACCTGTACAGCGCAGAGCACATACGTCACTCAAAGTTGGTTGGTACGGATCAACAAGGTTAAAGTGTTCAGGAGGAGCCTGCTGTCAAAGATGGTCAGTATATCATAAATTGAACAACATCCCTCAAACGTAGGATGCTGCCAACGAAATTGAATTTTTAATTAAAATTCTAAACACAGGTATTTTACCTTCAACGGTGGAGAATGCACGAACCCACAAAAGATTGACGGTTTGCTTTACATCGATGACAACAATGCGACTATTAACTTACATCGTGCCACGTCAAGTAAATATTATTACCTCACAAAAGTAGCAGTTTTTGAATTTTTTAGGCCATAGAACATTTTACAAGGTAAATGTCAGCATTGTGCCTGAACGATATTTAAGAATTTTGAGATGCCTGCCTGCCTGCCTGATGAATGCCTGCCTGCCTGCGCTGTGGCAAAAGTTAGGGCAACACTCATGATATAGAATGTGATGTAATCGATGCAAAAAAATGCTGCAGATAATCTCAGGCGCCATCTAACGATTGCTACCCAGGTCCAGCACTAGCTTGATTCATCTCTGATTTTATATATTTCAGTTGTCGGAATTTGTCGCGGAATACCGGACGGGAACGTCAATGTTGGATTTTGGATCGGGAAATGCGAAGGTGGTTACAAACTAGGCGACTCGAGGACGGGTTGGAATTCCTCTTCCCGGATCATAATCGAGGAAATTCCGCTAGCTTAAATGCAATCATCACATACCATCATAGTACCACCCTCACATACATTGTAAATCATGCGAAATAAAATGTATTGCACAAATATCGGACTTGTGAATTATAAGACCTATACTAATAGTCGTAGGAGCTGATTGGAAATGAGGCCTCCCTCTCTCAAATTTGCTCAAAACAGTCAGGTGATCATCGAGCGCAAAGCATATAACTTCGTTTTAGATCAGCAAAAACAAAACGTTTGATAAATAAATAAATATTTTTATCTGTGTGAAATTTCGGTCGAATCAAAAACTCCTAAATTCCAATTTTTCCTATTTTACAAGAGTGCACATTTCGTCTCCTACATAAAACTTTTATTCACTATTTTCTGCTCTAGTGGTAATTAAGGGGATAATTAATGAACCGTATATATGACCTGTAACCTTTGACCAAGTTGTTTACGAAATACGACGTGTCCTGTGGTGAGATTATCATCATCAACATTCTAATTGTTGTTTTTAATTTTTCGAAATACAAAAAGCTAATAGGAAAATAATTCGTACTATTAGTTATAAGCAGACGTCCTAAGACTTTTTGCAATGGATGACATAAAAGATGAGGGGTTACGAGCCGAAGCACCCGATGAAGAGCATCCGAATCTCGTGAATGCTAACCCAAACTTTCTAATGGAAACGTACAACAACGGTCGGTTTTAGATCTCAGCTATGAAAAAATCATCGCAATTTTTTGTTTTAATGGGATAGGAAAAATAATATTCATTTGGATATACAGCAGGTCCCCACTTAACGTCGTGGATAGGTTTTTGTGTGACTTTAAGTGAAATGACGTTAACCGAAACTAATTTTTACCATAGACACAATAAACAGTGCACAATTAGTGCTCATTGTAACAGGGATATATTTCGCAAGGCATGAATTATACAGACAGTCGAATCAAAACCAAATAACAATACACATGGCTAGCACAAGCTGATCGCTTTCGTGAGACATTGCTAATAGTTAAAGAGTGTTTTATTTTAAATAAACGTGATTTCAGATAAATAATAAATGGTGTCCATATGAATATATCGTTGAAAAATTGAACTATGCAAAAAAACGACTTTAAAATATTAATGTCTCCAAAGCAGAAAAGTTTATTTTTAATATGAGGACATAGCTTCATGTCTTAGTGCATGGAATGCACCCTGAGCTGTTAGCGATGAAGTTAAAGTTAAATTCATCCTCAAACTGGTCTAAACTATCTAACTTTTTTACAGTCACAACATTTTTTGCTTCATATGGTTGGCCCGTGCTATTTGGAACGATTTTGTGTTTCATAATCTGGAGCAACATTGAACCGAAATTGAAAGCGCTTTATGAAAAATTGACAAAGAAAAATGATATCGAGGACACGGGTATGTACATACATATTATTGTGAGTGTTAATACATTAAGTAGATCATTTGGGAGGTCCCTATTTGGCTGGATATTGGTTAAACTGGACTATATCTGAATGACTGTCCGCGTTGCAATTTAATTACGTTTTTTTCTTTTCTTCTACATACAGTACATGTGATTTTATAGAAGATTAGTTACAGATCTACCAACAATGCGACTAATATCATTGACCACTTAATATCACATCCGTCAATAGAACTAATACCACAGATCATTAAAATTTATTGGGACAGAGAGTAGTAACATTGACAGCATTTTCTTTTTCACCCCTTATTTTAAAGATCCCGAAGTTCTTGCTAAAAGAGCTGAGGAAATGGAGATTGCAAGAATGAAAATGCAAGAGAAGGCATCTGCAATCGTAAAACGTGATGAAGAAAGAAGAAAAGAGGTCATATCATACCATGCTAATCTATTGTATTTCTCATTAAAACTGACATATCAATATAATAAATTTCATCTTCTAAATGGAAACTGTTTTATCATCCTTGAACCCTGTCCATATATCCTGTCTGTTGGTTAAAAACTGAAGAATCTCATATCATATCCTGCTAATCTTCCATATTTTTCCTTTAAAACTGACATATCAGTAAAATAAGTTTCAATATATATAGCTCTATCATCTTTAAAATCTGTCTATATACCTCGTCTCTAGGTTATAAACTTCATCACAAAATCTGCGCAGTAAGAAGCTCAATAAATACGGCCTAATGAATACGATCGCCATAAAAATTGATACAGTAATACAAAACCAATAAAATATAACATATTCTGACAGACTTGTTCCTCCTACACCAATTTCCTACATCACCTACCTTTACCTAAACATTCATAGTTTCCATATTTCGAATAATTGTAATTGTCATGTGGTTTTCACTGTTGAAAGACTCACATATTGATCAAAACTCTATCCTCAACTTCTGTTACAGCTTGAAGAGAAAAAACGCGGTGAAAAGTTACAAGATTACGATGATTTACGTGCAGGGAGGTCTTTAACGAGCACCCAACGAAAATTGAAAGTATCTGGCAAAGTCAGTTATTTTCTATCTATAGAGATAAAAGTGAATGTGTGTGTGCGTGTTCACCGGATTTACACTACACTATATTATATAACATTCGCTTGAATGACCCCAATTTTTTTCGCAGGCCAACCCAGAGCCTGCGACAGGTAATCGACCAAACCGAAGCGATGGATCAAGCCGAAGAGATGATGACAGTGAGTTAACGATTCATTCAGTCTATTTATAATATAAATGATATACCAACAACAGAATTGAATTTACAAATACAATGAAATCAAAGAAGATATTTATAACATTTTTTATCTAGATTCTTATCCATTATTGCGACCATCAGCCCCACGTTACAGACCGACTGCGCGGAGTAGCGGCGGTGGATGAGGTTAATTCCCATGCATGTGTAAAGTAAAATGTGTTGTCATCTGAAAATCATGCTTTGCTAGAAACAACACTTGTTAGTGGGCAATAAATATATCACCATTGCTCTACTCCAGAGATCTCCCAACTAGACTGGTTGATTCGTCATAGAACAGAGTTCATAGAACCAGTAATGAATTGTTTTAAAATTCCCCTAAAAGTTACCCTTATCCAACGTATTGTTAGATGCATATTTTTCTCTATCGATTCGATTGAGAAAAAAATTAGGGATATAGAGTATGTTCAGTTCCTAAAAATTTGAATCTCAATGGAACTGGAAATAGGCTTGGTTTCATTAGGGCCACCATGTAATGTATTCCCTATCCCATAAAGATCCAGTTCAACTGGTAATAGTACAAAGCATGTTTTCGATGACACACTAAACACATGCATGATATGTCTTGTGGACATAAGTGACAAAATACAGTTGAACCATTCACATAGCAGTTAAATTTGTTTCAAATATCCTGAAATTTCCCTCAATTTTCGCTTAAATATTATGTCTCTCTATATGTTGACCCTGAGTACAGTAAAGTTTTGATGCTGGTGAAGTAGGAGCACACACCTACCCAAGGCTATTATTCCATGCTCGACGTTAATTACCATTGGATTTCTTCAAGTATAAAGTATCTCTTGTGCTTACGACATTAATGTTAATTATAAAAACTTGACTATTTCAAACAGATTTTGACTGTCTATGCACTGCTTTCTACTGTATTATCATGACGTCGTATGCTTCAAATAACCGAAGGGTTAATAGCTATGGTTGAAAATTGTCACTACTTGTTCATTTATTCTGACTTTATTATTCGCACTTCCCGTCCACGATTGCCTAATTTCGATTATTTCAATAAATGTTGGATAGAATGAACTTTTTTCTGTGGAAATAGGGTCGATATACTCAAGTTAATAGTCGAAAGAGGGAAATTTTACAGACAGGGCAATATCAGTAGAAGGTGATAAACCTATATTTACATCATGTATACATACAATTGAGAACTCATAAATCCCTCATCTCAAATATCTTAAACTCTCAAGCTAACAGCACCCAGAAAAATATATATAGAATAGCTCTTTTGTTTGACTGTTAGCAATAGTTGCATCATTTTTTATACTGCTTTGCGTCAAACAGAGACGATAACATTGTATTTTACATCACACACGAGAGGGAACGAGGAAAAAATCACAAACAGTGCTCAATATATATGTAGTAAACATTTACAACTTTGCACACAACTACAACTGCTATGGGTCATCAATTCGAACCACTACCTCCCTTATATTTATCAGAAGTTATTTGTGAATGGACAGAGAAACTTTTAAGCACAAATGCAATCTCGGAGGATCACTCGCTTTTGATTCAATCTATAATTCTAAAAAGGGAGCATTGAAAAGTCACTTTTTTCAGTCTTTCATTGCTTCCATGCTGAATGACACACCAAAAAAATCTAAACCATAATAAAATGGTTTGAAAGCCTTCAAAAAGCAAAAACAAGAATACAAAAAAACTCTTCTTTAATAATACTAGCTACGGTATAATAATTATACGGTTATGTTACATGGGAAAATCAACACAATATATCGAATAGAATAAACATCTAACAAAGACCTCTACAATATGATTGAAAGCTTCATCTCATCTGCAGTAATCAGTAATACAAATGGTCAAACAAATCCTACAATAGTTTATCATCCCACTGATCCAAACATTAGAAATAAACCTCAATCCAACACATTTGCCAATACTAAACAGTTATCCAATCATCCTGCGATTAAAACGCTCTCATATTTTGGACAGACAGATTGCAATTTTGGTTTATAAAATAAGGTGAATATCTCGATGCTGTCTTGCATAGGCATACAAGCCTATTCAAGCAGAACAGTCTGAAAAATTTGAGCAAAAATCTGGTGATTATCTCGCGCAAAGTACGAAGATCAAAAAAAGAGCGAAATGTTTTACAAACTTACAGTTGTACGTTTTATATATGGCTAGATTAGTATTTTAATTTGTCTAAAATTTCGGGCAGTTCAAAAACTCAGCCGACCAAAGCAAAGAGTCCTCATACACCCATGCTGTCGTGTCAACAATACAGTAAAAATATAAAATACAAATAAAGTATTAAATAAACTTGCTCATTGGGTAAATATAATTTCATTAATCCTATATCTTTCAAATATGTATTTTTACTATTCAAATTATATACATAGGTTAATATATTATAATTTTTACACAATATGGAATTCTAGACCTATGGTTTTCGAACTTCTTTAAGCATCGGCATCACAAGTCAATTTTTGATGCGTCATTTAATCAAGACGTCACTAATAAAAATACTAGCCTTAGATACTTCATTTAAGAATTTTTTTTAAATATAAATTTGCAGCTGTGTTGCAGCACACAGTTTGGAAAATCTTTCCGAGTATCTTAAGTGAATATAAGGGTTTCTTGGAAAATCTGGACCACAAATTCCACTATTGTATATCAAATATTATAACTGGGTTGCTTACTGACAGTGTAGGATTTCAAATGATAATTTAGCCTTTATAAAACCAAGCAGGGAACAGTTAAACCTTCCAGCAATTTACTAACTAGCTGTAAGTATGAATGAACAATCAGCAGTAGTACAATGGCTTCTGATCTACAGTGTGTGTACTGGACCCAGGCACACATCTGGGAAAACTGCCCCGAAAAGTTCCCCGTTTGCCACCCCCATACAGACGCCCATGTACACATTTGCTCTATATTCCAATACTTAAGTTGGATTTTTATAAAAAAAACAATTACCATAACATAATTTCTGCTTAGTACAATATTGAAGTTCTTATTTATGCACTTTAAAGTGAGTCATACAACCTGATGAAGTGCCAGATGTACTTCCTGAAGATCAAAGTCTATTTTTTTTGCATACTCAACCAAAGTATATTTTACTATCCATCCAGCACAGTCTCTTCAAAGTCAATAACATCTTCAGGGATTCAGCTTTTCTGTAGCAGCTGAAAGACCAAAACAGAAGTTGAAATGTGAATGAGCTTATCTCTGTTTTTACCCAATTAATTATTTAATAGTCTACTTCCTGCCCATTCTCATTCATTAATCAGAGGCTCTTATCTACAGTATCGAATTCATTTTATCTTTATTCCTTATCGTTTATTCTTCCGCATGTGCTTGCGATTTATTCTGTCCATTATCGTCCCTATTATATGTAGAACTTTGAAATTTTCAGGGAAGATGAAGAAAGGATAAAATTATGTTAGAATTTAACTTGAATAAAAAAATAGTGTGTTTTATTACGTTCTACATTGTGAAGCTAACTGTGAACTGTTCAGTTCTATATCGTGGGAATGTATCAAACTACACATGGCATTTCGTATACACATGTAACAACGGGTTTAATCTGTTGTGTAGCAGTGTTTAGTTCCCTTCTTACCGAGGATGACTAACTGAACATATCAATTGCATCATTAGAACTCTCGAATAGCTCGTAGTTCTAGAGAGTTTCGCAATAGCACTCATCGGCAACTTGTTATAGAGAAACAGTGCAAAGTGGGCTTTAAATAGGAACATCTTTGATCTCATATTTTGAAGATATATTTAATCATAATGTATCATGTTATTTTTGGCTTACCGTCATATCTGACTGTACTTGTCATCGGAACTGTTGTGACCGAAGTAGCTGAAAAATTCGATGGGAAAAATTGAAAATATCTCATGACATTTGGACGAGTAAATCATGCAAAATAAGCAAATGACCTCTGCCATACTGCGATTTCACCGAACGTCACAAAACCAACATGCATGCGTGTTGTTACGGATGTTCAGTAGGGACATGCGTATTGAGTTTCATTAGGTAGTCTGAAATTAAATAATAAAATGTTTCAGTTTGTGCTGTGTTTTTGCATGAAAATGTCTTTATTTACAGCTGTAGAACGGTGGTGCTCAACAAGACTAATGTCAAATTATGAGACCCTCGTGAATGAAAGTGTATATCGGTACAATATCGAATGATGATCAAAGCATAATAAATGGGATCGATATAAAGTATAACATTACTGTAGTGGTTACTAATCTGGAACAATATGACCCGTAGGGGACCAAGCCTAATTCCTTGGGGTCGAATGAATTAAACTTTATATTGGGGAATCAAAAGTATATTTTAACAGGTCATATCGATGTAACTTTGAGGGCATGCAATTTTTAACAATCCTCGCATTAGTAATTTAGACTTTAGGTGTGCTGATGGTACGCATTCATGTTTCATCGAATGTTGACTATGTTATCGTTTCATTTGATTTTTATACTATTGTATGTAATTTGTTTGTGAGCTATACATTCTTGTTTTCATATTATATACTCGAATACAGTGAAAACTGCTTATTATGATCGCCGATATTGTTATCAGCCAGTTATTGTTATCAAAATCTCAAAGCCATCATTGTAGTAGCCTTTATAACATTTTACAGCTACAACAGGCACACAAGTCGATTCAAAAGACCATTAGAGTAGATGAGGTTGAGAACCACTGATGCATTCTTAGTTTGTGAGTATTTGATGAAAGTAGTGTTTGAAAACATTTATATAATTTCACATATATATGCAAAAATAACGAAGCAACAACTGAGTTAATACAGCTAACTCAGTACGTTAATAACGAAACACCATGCACAGTTAAAACGAACAGCAACGCACCAAGCACCTTTACACTATACATTCGTCCCTCGCTATATCGCAGTTGACTTTTCGCGGATTCACTACATTGTTATATAATATTGTATGTATTTTATTTCATGAT
>QRAM01000075.1:322679-335790 GCA_013436055.1 Halocynthia roretzi | reverse complement strand
AAAAACACTTAGAAAACAATATTTAGAAAACACTTAGAAAACCAGCGGGCCTCCAGAGCTCACACTGGGGCACACACCGGTGGGACTCCTGCGCACACATCAGCGGGCCTCCAGAGCTCACATTGGGTCACTGTCCGGGGACGACGACAATCGCACACACTGGGGCACAGGCCGGCGGGCCACTAGATCAAACACCAGGGCACACACCGATGGGATACCAACGCGCACACCGGGGGACACCAGCACTATACTATAATTATGCATTCTTTATCTTAGTGTTTGTGGATTGTAATTGCTATTCACTGACCATGCGATCCTTAACTTCTTGCATTTTTCAGAATTTTTTTTGGTAAGGTTATTCTGTAACGATATTGAGAAGTAAAGGATCACACAATGCATGAGTAAGTTTTATGGATATAAAAATTGGCTTTGGGTTTTAAATCACGGGATTACACATCCCATAAGAACGTGGTATGGCGTATGATGATTCCAGCTAGCCCGCCTTTTTTATTCAAAAATCGATAATAATAATACGGGACTATTCATGATGAAAGACGCTACAGCACAACACTTCATACTTTATGTGTTACTAGCTCTTTGCACTTCCTTTACACGGAGGAAAAATCAAACAATAAACCACTGGATGAATTTTGGCACGTTTGGTATTTTATGGTGGAGGAATTAGCTTCACCCAACTTACGACAAACATCGACTCAATGGCTATGCATATTTTACTTTAGATCATTTCTTTGTTGTAACGATCCGCGATAGAGACAATATGCAGAGCAGTTAGTTCATTTCTATATAAATTAAAGACAATAAACAAGAACACGCTAAGCAGCGCGTTGGCGGTATAGAAATGTGCAACGGAAATTGCTGGTAATCTATATAATTGCAGACTACTTTTATACGCACATAAGCAGCATCAATTGCTTACTATGAACAGGTTTCCTTGCAAATGTTTCAACAAATTCAAGTAAATTTTATTGCTAACAGTGATATTATTGATAGCTGTGAACGTATTGAAAGGTTTGGAAAGTATTTAGTTTTAGAAAGAAAATATAACTCGAACAAATTTCCAAAAGTTCTCCTAGCGTTTGGCAGCCATTACATATTAGCTGCTTGCATTTATGTGACCAGGCCTTTCTTTATTAATTTAATATTATGGGGAATTTGTAGGAGTTATATCCCATTGGCCTGAAAGGAATACAGTTGAATCTAGCACTACGAGTGACCTTTTGTACGATAAACTTGCTTTACGAGCTGCCATTCGAGAGTATTTTTGCAGATCGTCATACACGTGACTGAGGGAAAGGGAGGCAATAGATAGCGTTGCTAGCTGATGTGATCGATTTCTAAGAATTCCAAGGAACCAAGCGTAGCCTGCACTCGCTCAATTCACATTATTTCGCGTTATTTCTTTGTTACCCATGGGTCCGAAGAAAGTAAGTGCTAAAAATCAAGATAGTGTTGATCAGAAGAACGTTAACTGAACGTTTTCTGTTTAAAAAATCCCTCAAAAAAGCCATTTTGCGTGGTTTTTGTAGACTGGAACGGATTAATTAGTTTTCCTATTAATTTCGATGGGAAAAATAGTTTGGAATACGAGCTCGGCCTGGGAACGAATGAAACTCATACTGCGAGATTCCACTGCAGTGGTAAATAGCTTGCATAGGGGGACTCCTATTTGAAAAAAGCCTATAATCTATTTCGTTTGATCACTAGTTATTTATATCACCATAGCCAATTGCCCCGTTTTAAATCCGGCTTCTATAGCCACGTACTTTGTTTGCCTCTGCTCTACTCAATCAACCGAGAAAAACTGGTCGCCGTTAATAGCCAAGCATAGACAAACGGAATTCTTTACAAAGTCATTGACTGTGACTTGACTGTAGCTGTGCTTTTCACTTCGTATATGTGAGCCTTTAAAAAAACTTAGCGTAAAAATTCAGTCGAAATAGAATAGTTTCGGCCGGGATGCTATTCTGGTCGCTAAGAAGCGTTAGAGCAGACCCTGGGCATATTTGAAGAACTGTTTAGTTTTGTGTAGCATAAAACTCGCAAGCACTCAAAAACCCATATATTTACTATTGTAAGCATTGATAGTGATCTGTATCTTTTCTCTGCAGATATCCAACGAATTTTGGGGAGCGAAACAGGATGGCCTTGAAAGCCAAGGCACTTGCTCTGAAGCTCGTGCTGCTCTGTGGAATTATTTCATCTTTCGTTATCTATTACTCACCAAATAGGCTCACTGTAACTGAGGATCATTCACCAAGTACTTCCTACAACTCCAGTAGGCTGACTGTGACTGATGATAATTTCCCGAAAAAAAATCAATTTAAAGGTAAATATTGACGCCTCCACGAGAACATTTCCCTGGAACTTACCTGTATGGAGATTTCTATGTTCTATTTTTTTCAGACAATTACCGACCTAAAATTTTGATTTGGGCCAAGCAGTATCGCGTTATCAACTGGAAGATGCTTGATTTACCCAACGGCGAGCTAGCATGCGATATTACATGGGATCGTACGAATATCTCACGGAGCGATGCTGTTGTGTTTTTCATGAAGAGTTGTTCGTCAAAAGACCTTCCTCCTCCAAGTCTGAGGTAAACTGTACGTACGAATCGTTGAAATGTTTTTAAACTTTAAGATCAAACCACATAGGAATTTTTATTCGATACGTTAGTTTTGCTAGTGCTCTTAGTTTGATTGTGCGACATATTCTTACTATTACATTTCTTACATAATGTAATTTCTTTCAGACAATTTCTTATATGATAATTTCCTATATTAGGCTTTCCAGTATAGATACTTTCTACAGAATATATATATTTTTTTACACACTACAATTCCTTTTTTTGTCGCCCTGAAAATCCTTAATATTTAAGGTACAAATTCTCTACTTCCTCTTGAAATTCAAAGAAATATTTAAATATATACTATTTCTGTTTCAAAGCTGCGGGAGATTCTAACCGTTCACTACAGAACAGGGAAATTGAAAACTCTTTCTTATTAGCGTGAAAATAAAAGTTTGTACTTTTGTTTCAATGCAAATAATATCGTTAGTATTCAAATATCTTCTACGTGGTCTGGTGACACATCGAAGCATCAAATCTGTAGTGACTAGCTACACACTTATCTTTGAAACAAAAGTCTTATATATATTACTTTGAATTTTAATAAAAGAGTCTCTTGCTTAAAGGTGTCTGCCAAAATATAATTGCCCAATCACTCAATCGCTTTAAAATTTCCTCGTATTCAATATCGTGCGACTCGTCTCACTCACTGTAACTAGGGTATGTGAATGGCCTGTCAACAGCAGTCCAATTTGAATATCACTTTATTCTATTCAAAGAAGTCAAAACCAAGCATATGTGTGGTGGTCAGGAGAGTCTCCATGGATGGTACGAAATTATTATCACCATGAACTCAAAGACTTCGGTAATTACTTCAACTGGACAATGACGTATCGCACTAACTCCGATGTGCTTTCATTGTTTCTGCCTGTGCCAGCAATGGACTATGTATTCCACAGAATGAATAGGTATTTCCAAATATCATATTACATGACATAAAGTAGTAATTAGGATCTGTTATCTGAGTCGAGAAAATTTCAATAAGTGAAATACATCCTGCATTTCTAGCATTTACAATATGACAGTTTTGTCTAACTGCAGTTTTGGCGATAATATAAATTCAATCTATCGCATGGGCATTCAAATTTGAAAAAATTCCATGAATAAGCACGTGAGAAAACCTTGCAAGAACAGTTTCAAGCCCTAGAAATTGCCTACAGGATTTATGCTTCGGCATAAATCTTTATTGAAATTGCTATATTTCCCGTTCTTGTCCCTCAGAAATGGTTGGGATTTGCGATATTACAAAATATAAATATATTAAAATATATTGTAAATGCAGAATAAAAGAATTTGGATATTCCTTATACATTATCCCTGGATACTGGTCCTATGTGATTTCACCATACCAATTTTGGCTTTACATACCAAGGCAGAAAACCATACAGGATAAAAACAGTATTACAGATGTAGAATGTAAAGGGGGCCGAAAAAATCATTGTAGTCGTGATAAAATTCATGTCACCGGCCTGCCTGGGAATTAAGATTTAACGTGAATACAGAACAATGCAAAGTAGTTTTATATTAGCCAACTTCTTTGCAGTTATGTCAATCACTGATCACCTTTATTCAGAACTAAGGACATCAGTAAGCAAAATCGGTTAGCTGTTAACTCAGTGATGTCTGATACCCAGTTCAAGTCTGAATTAGACAGGCTGATGTCGAGGAAAAAGAAATTAATATCTTGGATTGTGAGCGATTGTGACCTTACTTCAGGAGCATCGAAGCGTAGAACCCTGGCGGAGAATTTAAAAAAAGAAGGTGTGTATCTTCATTGCTGTTGTCATTTTTGCAGTGCAGATGTCTATACTCGTATTTGGTGTTTGGGGTTGTGATATAGATTTAATATGGGACGGTATTCTTAAACCAATAATTCACCTAAATCAACAAGAAGCAAACAAGTCATCAGTATTCGATTTTTCAATGGGTCTTGCCAACAGCTCAAGTTTCGTGATAGATATGTGTGTCATTCATATAGATAATGAAGTGCTAATCGCAGACAAGTTTAAAAGTTTTTATTTCTCTCTTCTCACACAGGACTTTTACAAATAGACGAATTTGGAAAATGTATTGGAAAGAGTATACCTCTCAATTACACCATTCTTTTCGAAACACTGGCACCTTACAAATTCTATTTTGCTTTCGAAAATGCCATCCACTGTAAAGACTACGTCACGGAAAAGGTGTTCTACAATTGTTTGATAGCCGGAGTTGTACCTATCATTTTCGGTCCCCTCAGACGTGACGTTAAAAAACTCTTGCCCCCGCGATCGTTCATACACACCGACGATTTTCCTAATTATACAGATTTACGAATGTATCTGAACTACTTGAATTCTAACGATACCGCTTACAAAGAGTATTTCAACTGGTGGAAGACTCCGGGCGCTCAACTGTATCCCCGCTACGGTTTTAATTATGGATCGGACTCGACCAAAGGTATCGTGTTTACGAAGGACGGGACTCGCTTGTGGAACTATGCAGTTCAGGATAGCGACAATGATTTTGCAAGGTTTGGATTCTACCACCTGTGTAGAAAATTGAGGAACATGGATCATTTGAAAACGAAGAAGACAATTAGCAATCTCCACGCCGTATGGTATGGTGTTGAACGAGATGACTGCATGAATAACTAGAGTAACTTTTTCAATTAGAGCAAGGCCGATAGCAAGACTTAATTTAGCTTCGTCAGAGTAGTCAGGTTATGTATATATACATGTATTTTAATTGTCAATTTTTTTGTATGCCAAACTGTATTAGAGTATCAAAACAAATTGTAATCATTTGCTGCCTTAAAACGATGATATGTACTTTGATTTCCATCTAGACACATAGTCCACGGATGTTTGTTTTAGCGTATAGCGTAGCGAATATACGATGCTTACAAACTTGTTCCCGTGTCCTATATCCTTATCCAGTTGCTGTACCATAGTTCATGCTAAGCCGTTCTTGTTAAATTAATTATTTAGCAGTTTCTTATCGATCTTGTAAGAGTCTGATTAATATTTTATTGGTTTCGACGGATGCTTAATTCTGTTTATGCAAGTGTTCCATGCACACCTTCACATTAATTATTCAGAATTTTAATCACTCAAAATAAGCTTAGCATAAGCAGACAAACAACAGCATCTCGAATTTTCTTTCATTTTCCTCACAAAAACCTCAAGCAATCGCGAGATAACCAGACGCTTTATCTGGATAACTTTCTATAAAAATCACTGAAGCTTAACGTTGCATGGTGATCTAAATATTGCACCCTTGTGCGGACTTGAACTACTGAACCGATATAAATAACTGCGCAATGTACTTGAATGATAAATCAATGGATGTAGATACGTGTCTAAGTGTCTGTAAATGATCTGTGAAAATAATGTCAGAAGAGGGCGATTCAAATCTTCAAAAACCTGCATTGCAATATCAGCGATGCATAAACGGTAATGGACGAAGCGACAAAACAGAAGAAGACGAGAACTGCGGAAAGCAAACCTCGTCATGGTTTTCGCAGTACGCCCAGTCTTCGTCGACGTGGGCGTATTTGAAGGACATGCTTTCGAGAGTTGTCAGTTTGCATCAAGCCAACAATAATGAAGTTATGTTAGGGGCGAACTTAAATGACAGTTCTGAAGGATGGCAAAAGTTTAACAACGCTTCAAGTCATTCGACAACCAAAAAGGGAATAGCTGACGAGGATTCGTCAAAAGATGCTTCGGGCGCGCTTCCAAGTACTAATGCGGAAACCGCGCTACCTCCGATGTCTGAACTCTCTCTTTGTACAATATCATGCTCGCAACTACCACAGAAATTAGTCAGTAGTGGTAACAATAAGAATCTTTGCGGCATGGAAAACTCGTCAAATTTAAATTTACAACAACCGGGAATCGACACGATGCTAGTTGTATCTGACAATGAAGCGATTGTTCGAACAAATCATGAAGGAACTAATTCTACCACTTTCGATTCTGATAAAAAAATGAAACGCGACGACTCTTTATCGCTGTGGGACTTACGGAAATCGATTGAAGCAACTATATTTCCTCAAAACAGTTTCGATGCAATAGCAGAATCGCAAGAAAGTTTGAAAAATGTTTCGAAAAGGAAATTGGTTCACGCATTTTATTTTAATGACGAAACATCAGCTATGAGACATGGAAGTTCTGACGGTAAGTTCTAGTCGTTTAGTTAAACATGTGACTTATTACATCTTCCTTGCATTACTACGAGTGTCAGTTTTAAATGTCAGGCAACAATATAAATAGTTTATAATGTCGTGCACCAAACAACTCATTTCTTTGTTCAGCAGTCAAAAATCTCGCAATCACAGTCTAAATCTTATGTATTGTAAAATATACAAACTCAATATTGATCGTTAACATTTGAGTTACGTTTTCATAAACCCGGTTAAGCCATATTTTCCAGACTATTTTTGTAGAACAAGAAACGTGTTTTCCTTGAGGTTGTCGTAATTGCTCATCCTGGCAAAATTCAGATATTGGCGTATGATACATCATGCAGTTTTATTGAGAATTTATTTTTCAAAAAATACCCTGGCGTATTCAGCTTCTAGATCATAATTTACACTTTCGATTTTAGTTATCAATATTGCATATATTTTTTTACAGATAGATTAAATCCGACCAAAGAGAAGAACAGCTCCGAAGAAATGGTAAAGCAGCCTGAAATTACAAACTTCGAGGTATGTGATATTTTCTGTTCGTATATTCCACATTGCTTTCGGAATCAGAAAATACCACATTTTGTATTTACGCTGCAGTCGAAATAATAATATTCCAATTGCGGCTTGAATAACCATTCCCTCTACATTTCTTCTTACACGGCGCGTACATTTTCTTCTGATGTTTTATTGATCAAATATCAAAGCGGCACTCTGTCTGGTTGCACTAATTAGAGTACCAGTCTCTCTCTCTCTCTCTGGACCGAATTCTGCGATTTCCATGTTCAAAACATGCATTACGATTCGCATTGGGACCAACGTATGCCATGTAACTCTCATAATCTGATGAAATACTGAACAATATCGCTGATAATGTTAAAATGACTCGTGAACTTCTGTTTTTTCAACTAATCCCGTGGGAGTTCGAGTCTGCTTTCCTCATTTATTCGAAGTGCCATTAGAATGCGACAGCGAAAACATTACAACTATTTTTGCTCTCAAGGATTATCTCCAGTTGTAATATATCAAAGACTTGTAGCCATTAAAACCTGAAGAACCTGACAAAGACAGCGCTTGTCAACTATGAATTAATTCGTGTCATCTTTGCATATTGAGCTTGAAATTATTTCATAATAAGGAATTTTGTTTTGATTTCACGTTTATATTATACTGGGTGTTCAGTATTTCACAGTTCGCTTTTATAAAAATTAGCAGAGCAACACTACACAGTCCTAATGTTGAATGACAATATTGCTTGTGAAATTAACACAATGTAATGCTATATTATATCAGTGATACAGCATCACATTACTCATTTAAGGATTATGAAAAATTTAACAGCCGGAAATTATATTGGTATGGCCGAATAGAATATGCCTGTGGATGCCCAATATATTGTTTCGTGATCCCAGGAATTTGGCATCGCGTCCGAATGAGAAATATTGCTACAAGCTGAGCTCATTCCCTCATTTCGTGCCTTAATTTGCTTTCTTGCTTTCAAATATATTGTCCTACATATTACATCCCATAATTACGCTTTACGCTAGTCGTGAGTTCGATCCTCATACCAGGCAGTACTTTTCTTTCTTTCTTTCTTTCTTTTCAGTTAATTTTTTCTTGCTATTAATCATCCGCCATATTTTATTCGTAAGGCATTTTAATCATGTGCAAAATTACAGAAGCAAAGCAAGCGATTGCTTTCAAATATAAGCATCGGTAAGAAATAATTTATTTTTTTTCAAAAGGGAAGTAATCATCCATCGGTATAGATAATTTCAAAGTAAAGTGCACAATTTTTAAGTTACTTTACTGATGCATCTTTTGCATGTCACGGAAATGAGGTTTGGTAACACTTCATGCCTTATAAAATGTGATGGAAACATAAATAAAAATAAATGAAGTAGAAATGAAACCCACAAGAGGACTGCCTTCTACAAGGTTTGAACGCGGGACCTCCTGATTACGATACTATCCTGCTATACAATACGCGATTGCGGCATTACTGTAGACTTCAGTACGCCAAACTTGAGCAGAGATTCTCAAATGGGAGACACTTGACATTTTTAATCATAAATCACATTTTTAATGTTAGGTTAGAATTAGTCACTTTTATATGTTATATAACATTTCTCAATGTGATCATCACATCTATTCATTGAAGATATCACCTGTCTCAATGTTCTGAATATCTACTGAGACCACTAAAATAATGTATGTGAATTTAGGCTGGTTACTTGATACTTGGGTAAGTGAGTTTTATCAAAGCGAACATCATTGCCGTATAGGGGACCAGACTGAACCTAAGCCATACATGTAATTGCCTTGTTATTAACACGTCTCCAAGGTTTTCTGCACATGTATTTAAATGAAAAGACGTACGACGTTCTATATCGGGACGGCTATAGGAATTGGAAAATAATATTTGGTGTAAAACAATGATATAAATATATATAGAGAGTGTACATTCAAAGATAAATTATAAGGATAAACTTTGACATGTAGTCTCTCTCTCTCTCTCTCATGCAATTCTTTAACTTATAATAACCATTTTTTTCACTTACAAGCAGTTTGACAAACCTCAACCAAAGGAAGGGTGCAACCAGACGGGAGATGTATTGGAAAACTCTTGTGTGTTGCTAAACAAAGTCCGAGATAAACGAAACAAATTTGCGAAACGGACTCACCATAGTTCGCGTACTACAAAACAGTCTTTGACGGAAAAGGAAACTTTCAAAGAAACGCTCAAACTGAAAGAAGATAATAAAAACTCTGCCTCCTGCAGGCCAGCTAGTGAGTTTAAAAGCCAACCTTCAGTGCTAAACAGACGTGATCTAGATTATGGAATCATTAGAACGGTATTCGCTAATTCTGCTGAACCCTCGACAATTTGTGATGTGCATCCTAGAAATCAAAACGATTCAGCCATACTCGCGTATCAAAACATCAAAACAGAAATTCCAACCCAATTTGGATTTTATTCTTTCGAAAACTGTAGCGAAGTTTCTCCTATTGAACATGAAAATCAGTCACTGATTACAACCTCATGTAGTGTGCAGCAGGACTCGGACGATTCAGTAGCCCCGGATACTGGAGGTGAGACCATTATGCATTATAAAGAATTCGACTTTCATGAGGGCATTACTTTCGTAAATAAAAGAAATGTAATATCTTTTTTCTAGTCATAAGTACCGTATGTTTTTTGTTTACCTAAAAGATTCCTCAGAACCTTATTGTTCAAGCACAACGTGTTCTATCTCTCCCATCTCATTCGTATCTGATACGTCGCAAAAGACAGAGAATGGGAATTACGCTGAGGATACGACTTCATCCGACAGCTTGACGTCCAACACCAGTAATATCAAAACGGGAGGAACTATGCGAAGCTTAGCACGCATATTTCGTCGATCAAGTTCTAAACAATATATGCCAGCAGCATCGTTTTGCGGATACTCACTTGACAGGGATTACTGGTATGTTGGTACTGCTATACAAATCCGCTCGTTGTCGCTAGTGTATACTAACAGATTGGGTAACTGAACGGATTCCTCATCTGTACATCTTGTAAACTCCTGACGATCATCTAGGGAGCCCTAGTATTCAGTTACTGGATTGATTTGAATATACTAGAAAGTGTGTTGCTATTTGGTAAAGTAGGTTATTTATGAGATATAATGCATAACAGAATTTATCTGCGTGGCCTCCATGAAAAACACGCAGTGTTTGGATAATATTATATTTTAATTTTTTCATGTGTGAACTTTGGTTGGGTTATGAATCGGTTCTTTGGTTAGCGAAATTGGGCATTCACATCACGACATACATCGAACACCGTACTCTGGCAATCAATTATTAACATACGTACATGGATATAGTTATAGCTTATTTAACTTAGTATTTTCAAATATAAGCATCCTACGTCAATTTCTCGATTTTTTCGAAAGAGCATCCATTCACATAAATTGTCTCCTACAATCCATTTGAGTTCTAGAACAGTTACAAACGATATAGGTCAGTGTATAGCAGTATAAATCACATTGTGAACCTTGTAAGGGTGGGAAATAGTCGCATGCTTTATGTAACTACAATTAATTATTTCTATTGAGTTTGATTTGCCATATTTTGTGTGTTCCAGTGTCGACCAGCAGACTGACAAAATTTTCAAATCATTTTTGAAGCAAGATGGCGGAGTTAGTCCGAAAATAGGAAAAACGTCAACGCGAAATAGACAACTGCATTTTTCTGGTCGAAGCGCCATTACACAACTACGAAGACAAGTTATGCGAAAGCAATATAGCGATTCGATTGCGATGTACTACGGTCAGCGTATGCGTCGTATGAGAGTCGAAAAGCAGGTAAGCAAGCACCAGAAAGATGCAAAAGCTAACACAGCTCACACTACTTTATTACGGTGTGATATTCCGTCTTCAAATTTCGGACGAATGATTGTTTCCATATTTGAACAACAGCAAAACCCAATATATCTCGCATTTCAACAGTCAATTAGAATTGAAAAAAACACATTAAATATATTGATACTAGCAGAGCGACACGGCCTTGCCCGCGCTAGCCTTTTTAGGGACTTAGTGTATGCTTCCTGTCTAAAATGAGCGGATATTAGCGAGCCCCCTATCTAACGTGATTTTCGTGTACGGTACCAGCATGTACCAGTCTATTCGATAAGACAATAAAATGAAAAAGCATTTATTGAAGAATATCTTTGCTCAGTGTGGTATTTTTACACAGCATGTTTGAGTTTGCGCAATACATGCTTTTGAGTGAACACGTTTTCTTTTCACGGACACTGTTAATTCGTATGGTACGCAACCCAACTAACATTATAGGACATTAACATTGAGGGATTTTTTTAATTTTAATTTTTTTGGACCTGAAACCGCGAATACAGTATTCAATAAATTTTCAATTTGATCCACTTAATTTTATTTATCTAGGTGATAATGCGCTGTTGTTAAATATTTTAATTCAATTCAATCATTTTCCTGTCTAGACGAGAATTACATACTGTACTACGGACTATACGGGGTGATGGCATAGCTTACTTGGGCAGGATGCGAGATATGCAGTCGAAACAACATCGATAGTTTAATGCTTAATTTCTTCTAGATAATACGACAGACATCCAAAAGGCTTAGTATCCAGTGAAGAATTTTAATATCTTAACATTTCAAGACTTTCTCACTTTACTGACTTAAGATAGTGGAACTAGGTTGCTAGAAACAACGACGCACTAGAAGTCCACGGAAATTACTTGGCAATTCGTACATAAATTAAGACAGTGCTATGCTATAGTGTATGCATACGATTGACATTGCACGAAACAACACCCTTGTCGTTACACGAGCCACATCAGCGAAATATTTAACAAACACAAAATCATATTCTTATCACAGATCTGAAATGTCTACGTTCAATTACTTTGGACTCTACTCTTTCCATTCTGTCATGAAAGACGTTGATTTATGGTGTATTTAGTTCCCTGGAATAGCAATCTAATTTGCCATCTAACATGCAAAATAAAGATAGCGGAATTTCCTTTTGCTTATAACTAATTACCGTACACTTCAGTACATGACATGTCAAAAAGTTTTGGGTTTGACGTCAGAGGATACGTTATTGCTTTTGCAGAGAAGTGATAGTGTAAACTGTCCCGTTGACCGAGCTGTGTTGAGACGACAGGATAGAATTGAGGAAGAATTCGACCCGGAAGAAATAAACGAAAGTTTAACGTCTCCTGGAGGAGGAGGATCACGACGTGGAAGTGGTCGTTCGCCACTAACAGGTTCGATCGTATTTTGCTCTTTAAACTCATATGTGAGACACGACGCCAGTTCAATAGCTGCCATTGACAATCGGTGTGTTATATTATTATTATTATTATTTTTATTGTTATCCTTACATCAAGTTCTAGCGGCAAAACGAGAGCACATGGAAGCATTGTTAGAATTGGTCAATGTGTTGTAGTTGGGAGTCTTCGCAATGCAAATTTTGACTTAAATATTCAAATGTAAATTTACAATGGCAAAACAGTAGCACGTATGAAGTGTCAGATCGATAAATCAGTGTCAACAAAAGAGGTCGTTAACCCTCTCACGTGCTGATTTTACGATCATTCATCAACAAAGAGAAAAATCTTGAAATACAAACCACCCTATTTGCATTAATCAACGTCGCAATGCAGCGAGACTTCAACGTTGTATTTTAGAGGAATCGTTCCAGTAAAAATTGCCAAAATATTGAAATGATAGAATTTGAACTACTGTATTTTTTTGAAAATTATT
>QRAM01000075.1:201294-321410 GCA_013436055.1 Halocynthia roretzi | reverse complement strand
TGAACATGTGGTGATGGTAATTATGTGATTAGTAAGGTAAAAAGATGATTAAAATCCCTGAAAACAATTTAAAAATTAATAAGGGATAGAATAGAGCTTTGTCATCAAAGACGACGAAGAAACCTCTGAAATAATAGTAGCACAATTCTAGTTTGTTGTGAGTTTGTTTATTCAAGTATCGATCATCCTTGATTTGATTGTAACAACAAGCAAAAGACAACTCAACCATGTCATGACAGTATTAATAATCGACGCACAAAATCGTCATCGAAGTTGTCTAAGAGAAATATAAAAGGAGTTTTTATGCAACACGGCATCACGATCTTGCAGAGAGCTGAAACCAAATGCTTTAAATCTGATGGCACGAAATATGCGGGTATTTTTATTAGTTCTTTTGTTAATTACTATTCTAACTATAGTTACAGAACTGAAGGAATGGCGTCGTTCACAAGACTGATATTTCGTATACATCGAATCCAACAGCTACGCGATCGGAACACTGAAAGAAGAACCCAATCACTTACTACGTAGCATCAAACAAAAACTTCCCCAAGGATTATGTAAAACAGCGCTGTAAAATATTACGTCAGCGAAAACCTTCCCTGCTCAAAGGTCAAATGTTACCAGAAGAGTACAGAAATTTGTATTGCCTTTTCACCGTGAAGTAGAGTAAAATCAAGCGTCCCAGTGTTGTACTGTCCATCTATTTCGTTTCCCTTTCATTTTTCCATTTTGCTCATTTGTTGTTTGACAATAATCGTGTTGTGAAATTGCATTAATTTTATTTTGAATTCCTCGTTTCCATGATGTGGTATTTCCAATTGTTTCAATCTAGCTTTGTTTATCGTTAAATGGCTAATACGGAAATAGAATTGATAGAAAACACATCACGTTCCTTTATATGCTTGTTAAAAGCGAAAACTAGAATATCCAATAAATTGCTTACCAGACACGTTCGTGTTTGTTTGATGAAATGTCAAATAATCAATCTTGAATTGGTGCATTCTACAACCTTTTTGCACTGTAGCAAACCTCGTTTCAGCTTAATAATACTATTTTTATAATTTTCCGAACGTGAATGCCTTCAGTCTAATACTGATTTTGTCTGGTGAAAATTATCTTTTAAATGTTCGTATTGATATGTATTTTTATTTTCAAAAATTGTCAGCGTTCACCTCCGTAAATAGTTAACTTGCGATGCCATGTATGTGGAATTCTTGGTAGAACTGCTTTGTTTTTGTTGTAATGAAGATGTGTTTTTTGCTGTGACTTTTGATATTTGACGTGTTCCTCATTCTTTTTAAATAACTTCTACATCGACTCGAGTCAAAAGTGACAAAAATAATATAATAACACAAATTACCAAGACAATCAATACTGATTATAGGCCACGCACTCGATTTAAAACGACCTCAAGTAAAAGCAGACATGTATTCCTTTGTTTATAACGACCTTAAATATGCATTTAAAAATGAGTGGACAATCTTAAAGGCATATACTTAAGAGAAACCAAAATAGACAAAGGCATCTGTCATTATGCGGGGAGGTTAAGCATATGAATCATATGAATGAATGAAAAGTTCTTAGAAGACAGAAGAGCTGCCCTGCGCCGAATCGTTTGAATAATCTATCCCAAACGTTACTCTTTACATTACAAAACTACCCAAAAATCGACTTCACATATACATATATAACAAATATTCACAATTGGTTAGATAAGAAATTAGCAAGAAAAGCAGCGTTTCTATTTTTGAATTCCCTAATTACTGATACTAACACCAAAAGGCGTACATGTCGGGGGTGCAAGGGGTGCCCTCTCGAATTCAGGGAAAACAGTCTGGGAAATTCGGGCAAAATCTGCGAACGCATAGCACAAAACTTCACTGTTCGGTCAGCAAAAGCAAAACATTCAACAAATTTACAGTTGTGAATTTTATAATTAGATAGATTAGTGATATCATCTGTTTCAAATTTCAGGCAAATCGAAAACTCTGCAGGAATTGCATATGGTAATATACACACCATTCTTTGTTTAATGCAGTGGTCCCCAAACTATGGTACGCATATAGGGAGTAGAATTAGGTTAACCGCAACACGCATACCACTAGTGAAGGTCTTCCATGTGGTACGCGAGCAACTTCCGTACCCTGGTTATCTTTGCTCATGTATTATTCCGGAATTCAACTGGCGTTCATGCGACCTGGTCTTCCGTTGGTAATTTAAATTCATGGAAAATTGTTAGGTGTAAACCCGCCAGAAGCATGCAAGCCGATTTTTTTTTCTTTCCCAAAATTGAAAAGCTATTTCAATAGCAATCTGTAGCCTGGAGGAATAGTGGTAAATAGCAAGCCTAGGTTCAAATCTTCAAATCTCATCTATATGAAAGAATACGTTTCCGCCTATTCGCAATTTCGTCCCTAATACTGTCTAATAAACTACATCATATCATACTATTTTGCCTGCTATTGTATGTAAAAATTCAGTGAAAGATTGTAACACTGTAAAGGAAGTAGAGGTAGATAGCATTCACACAGATATACAGTCGCCAGCAGAAATTTATCAGTACACGACCACAGAGTGTATAGACCCGAGTTTTCTTTGTTTGTGCATTATTCTGGTATACATCTGGACCTCCGCGCGAAATTTCGTAAATATCCCTGGTGTTTAGCAGAGCATTTTGGAGTTCATCTGTTCTTAATTAAGCAAGCCCCAGAGTGTTTAGATCCGAGTTTTCTTTGTGTATGCATTATTCTGATATGGATCTTGACCTCCGTGCGAAATTTCGTAAAATTTCCTAGCGTTTAGCAAAGCGTTTTCCAAAGTCTATCTGTTATTGATGTATGTCCATTGATAAGGCAGATTATTAGAGCCCTATTTTAAAAAAGGAACCTATAGCACATTCGTGCCGGAAACCGATATCCATGCAAGTTTTCTGAGCACCTAATGAAGAACCCTTGGGGTTATAGGCACACGAACAGACACACACACGCACACACACATACAGCTTCTCCTTTATTTATGGGATTTGTGAGTGGAGTTTTTCCGAATGTAGATGATACGAGAACACTGTTCGAAACGTCAAATTGGTACGCGAGTAGAAAAAGTTTGGGAACCACTGGTATTGCATAATGACTGATGGTAACAAAATTTAAAATAAGAAATGTGATGCTTGGTGACATCTTTACGGTGAATCTATGACGAATATAGGAAAATGTGATCCTCTGTTCCGTGTGCATTATGCAATTTCGTAATAGCCAGTTGAATATATACAGTATTTATTTAACTATGGTTCGATTGTCTGGAGAGAAGAACCAGCACCTCCGCAGTGAAAACCTAAGAAAGCCACCCGTAAGCAATTTGCTAAGCCAATATCGTATATAACGACCAGTTTAGCGTTTCACCTGACCGCTAATTAAAGCTCTTTTCGTTTATCTGGCCTTTGGGGGTTTGGCTCACAAACGAACTATTATACAGTTTCTTAAGTGTATGCCTTGCACGATCGATTTTACGATGCCTTCCTTGTTTCGAACACGATAATACAATTGAACGTTTGATCACAGAAATAACACCATTCGGCTATACAATTGGATTGATTAAAATATGTATTCATGAGCCATACTGGAAATTAGTGCTTTAACCATACGCAACCAGGGAATTGAGTTTATCTTGGCCGCGCTTTATTCTATCGCATAATCTTCAGATTACATGTTACAAGTATCATTAGTAACATCTTCCATCTATTATCTTCCAAAATATCGGAATTATTGCAAATGATTAGGTATTTCGATTTGAACACTGATCTTGAGTGATCAATGAACTTGAATAATCACTAGGACAATCCTTGTCGTCAGCCAGCGGTAAACGTGGAAAACCGCTATTTGGTAAAAATAACTCTTAAGGCACTTTTGGACTGTAATTTTCAAGGCACTTTTGGACTGTAATTTTCATTTGAGGTTATGCATGAGTCATACGTCGGAAACAGGTTCAACAAATAATGATATTTCAAAAAACATAGCCGAGTCTTCTGTTATAATTCTTCAACAACAATACGCCGGAAGAACAAGTTTCTACAGTTACCGGTAACAGTTTCAGAGTGACCATAATTGTCTGAAAGCGTACTTTAGGCATTATTTTCAGAAATTTCACTGTCATTGCAGAGTTGAAATACTCCAACAATTACTTGCTTCGAAATTGGGCTATACCAACGGCCTGGTAGTCTAGGCAAATGTTAAGTGCGAGGAGGGGTCTAAAATTTCGAAAAAAAATTCATTCATCTTGTAGGGCCCAACTCCAGGTTCAGATCACCAAGGGGAAATGCAGCACTTGGTAAATACATACTCTGATGAGTGGTGTAAACTGATGCAAGTATTTATTGGAACAAATTTAATTTTAAAATCAGTATGGAACTAGTGTGAAAGTGATTTATGGACTTCAGCAAATTTTTATGATAAAAATAGATGTTCTCTGAATTTCAATAATACTTTATTTATAATTTACGAAATTGTGTTTGTAGACAAAGACAGGTGAAACCTACCATAATAGGTCAGTAGTGTAGTCATAAGTGTGAGTTTCTGTATGAAAAAAAACCTAAACATCATTTACTTAACTACTTAAATAAAACTTTTATGCAATATTCAAGAAAAGTAATAATTACAGTTTTGATTTGAGGCACGTTATTGAATAGGATTTCTTACAGAAATCGCAAGCACTGCTAATCTACTATTAGTTCGATATTGCAGACGATTTATTTACGCGCAGGTGTGACGTACGACCGCGTCATTCGTGACCAATTTAAAAGGTGAGCTGCTGTACTAAGAAATCTAGACTGGTAGTACTATTACGAAGGTTCGGTCGCAAAAGAAAAACAGAGCGAGCATATAAAGAAGCAGTTCATTACGAAGATAGATCAATAAAACAGGCCGGACAGATAAAAATAATTCACATTTTTAGAAAGGAAATTTGAGATAAATATAATATTTCGAATTATTCAGTGTATTAACCTTAATAGTTTGCATGTCACAGTATAATTTATAGATAACTAGGAAAAACTTTGAAAAAGTAATTGATACTCTCATACGGCTGGATTTGACAAAATATTTAACCATGTAAAATTAGAAGATAAAATAAACTTAGAAAATGAGAGAAAAAGGAGTCTTCTGACGTAGAAAAAATGCGAGAGTTGTCAACGAAGAATCCGTGCTAAGAAAACTATTTTGGGTGTCGCAGGCCGCCAGAGAAAGTCGGTTCTAGTTTTATCTACAGCAAATACTTTCTGCAGTATTTATATCAGAACAGTTTTTCGTATATTCCAGAATATCTGTACATTAATGTCTGATGTGATAGACAGTTGATATCGCCTTCAAATTCGTATTCTCTTTATTCAGTTTATGTCAGTTTATAATAAATTCATGAAGGAATTAATGAAAACTGGTCACGGAAACAACATGCGTTATTTTTTGTCATTCGCATTCATGTTAGTCATTTTACAGTTTTGTATAACTCAAGGTGAGTGGTTTTCTTTTTTGCGAGTGCATTCTTCTTTGCGTTACATTGTAAAACGATGATATCACCATGCCTTTGAGATAAACTTCAGTTACGTTGATGCTTCAAAATAGTTCACAGGCAAGTCAATATCAGGAATGGAAAATATATCATAGGTCATTTCAAACACGTCTACGATTCCGTGACAATCGTAGGATAATTTTCTTATTAACTCCCTTATGCACAACGCAACGACACACGGGTGTATTTTTAGAAAAATGTAATGGCTACCCTGCATGTAGTGATGTTTGATATTCTGAACATGTTTTTTTTTCAACTTTTTATACTCGATCTATATAAGTAAAAATGAGCGTGTGGTATTGATCAAATAGTTGAACAGTATATTTAGTGATGTAAAGCATCAAAACGTACGAAACTTTGTTCATAAAACGTGTATCAATTTCAGACACTTGTCATTGCTCGTGCGTAAAGTGAACATCATTTAGGCCAAAACTTGTTATTTCCTGTTTCAATAAACAATAAAAAATGTACCTAAGAAGAGTTCAATTATTGTTATGAAAACTTGTATTAATTTCAGACACTTGTCATTGCTCGTGCATAAAGTGAACATCATTCGTTATTTCCTGTTTCAATAAACAAAAATAATGTACACAAGAAGCGTTCAATTATTGTTTTGAAAACCTAAATACATAATACAAATAATAAATATCGGTCAAGTTAGTTGGGAAGTTACCACAGAAGGGACACTCACGTTCGATTTTTTAATTCATAGGTCACAGCAGACCTTCTGACACATCTGACACGGACGACACATTTGAATCATATCAGCAACCACGAAGTAATCAAAACGAGGACAACGAAGACGAAAGTTACGTGAATCAGTCTGTCGAAAGTTTACAGGTAGCTGAGGACCACGATGACTTCGACGCTATAGTACTCAAACCTTCCTCGGCACATTCTCTGAATGCACTGAGAAATCATTTCTTTTCTACTAAAGAAAAAAATGAGGAAAGCGATACAAAAAGCAATTTCGAATGGGAGCAGGAAAAAGAGACCCCTGGAAAACTGAAGGCACCATTTACAAGGTCGATATTTTGTTATCGATTCATGCAGCTATTTTCCATTTACGCCCGAGATAACAGTAATACGATTGTATAAGCAGCTTACAAATCCTCCTTAAAAAACGTATTGACGGCCAGTTTTCGTATGAGGTCAACGGATGCGATATTACAAATGACCTGCCCTCCAGGCCTCAGTGTACGCTAACTGGATTTGATTGAGATAATTTTTCTTTACCTGGTCGTGAAAACATGGTATAATGATAGTAATCAACGTATTGGTGTCAGAATTATAAAACGATATTCAAGGCGGAAATTTTTCTTGAACTTGAAGATTCATTAACATATGTTAAAATTTTATTTGACGTGATTAGGGTCGTTTCTGAATAATTTCCTCAATTTTACCAGCATATTTAAATTCACGGTTAATTATGATTACAGCCATCGTAATGATGACGATGAGGAAAATCCTCAAGAGGAAGAAAGCACTTCAACCAATGATAATCCTCTCGACCCAGAGGAAATTGAAAGGAGAAGATACTCAAAAATGGTGCAGGAACAAGGCTTTTCGAAAATCCTATCCATAAATGAAGGTACCACTTGTTAATGCTAATGTTAAAGTAAATCGTATCTTTTCTCCCGAATTTAAGCCACTATACCTCTCTTTAGCACTTGGAGTTCGAGGAGTCTACGAGGGCGACATGCGTTTCACCAGAGTAAGTTACGGAAAATAGATACGTGACAATTTTAAATCCATGCTAATTTCTCCTATTTCTAACTGATATCGTAATAACTTAATTTCACTTAAGCTGTTTTTTCTAGTTATATAACGCAGCTGGAGATAGCGATTTGTGGCCCAAAAGCAGGCTGAGTTCGAATAAAGGCATCGTTCCGA
Organism: Halocynthia roretzi; assembly: GCA_013436055.1. Lineage (NCBI taxonomy): Eukaryota > Metazoa > Chordata > Ascidiacea > Stolidobranchia > Pyuridae > Halocynthia > Halocynthia roretzi. The sequence goes on along the minus strand of QRAM01000075.1, from coordinate 313,955 downwards.
TCCCGTATAAAATTTCAAATGCTTACAGTAAGTGCAACAAATAATACTATCAACTGAATACTCAAAATACGCTGTATTAATTATTAAATTGCTTTCCTGAAGGGGACCTTTCAAATAACCTGTGTTTGTGAGATTCTCAGGGTGTAAATTAAGTAATCTATTTTACAATTCATTCAGTAGACGGTTTAATAGGACATTGGTTATTTGAGGTAGAGCAGAATAATGATAATTTTACTCGCTTTCCGTTGGGCCGGAAAGTTTCGATTTAATATAATATAAATATTTAATTTTATTGAATAACATCAAACTTCCACGAAGATCATCGAAGAGAAATTTGTAGTAGTTTATAGTTATCACTGCGATCCGCGGCGTTTCTACGATATTATTGTATACATCTATATCGCAGTAAACGCTCTTGATTTACATTCTTTATGAGCTAACACTAATTGAGTTAACTTTGGAATAAATAGTTTTTGTGAGAGACGAGATAAACGTGAAAAGAGTATAATTGTATGTTGCACAAATTTAATTCAAAGAAATTTCGTTCTGTTCTTTGTGATTCGCCTTTTTTTCTATTGTTAATTGTCTGTTCTTTGTGATTTGCCTTTTTTCTATTGTTAATTGTTAACTCCACCTCAGCTAGAATCAGAGAAGAGATCGTGGAACAATAATGTTTTGATCGGACTTTCTTATGAAAATTAATATTACCATAGGAATATATAATAATAATAATAATACATGTTCTCTTTCTATATCGAATTCTATTTCTAAATCATATTTTAAATGATTTCCTAGATAAGACTGAAGTCGCCATTATCAAAAGTGCCATGGAATTGTACACACGCCATACGTGCATTCGATTCGTTCCAAGAAAAACGGAGTTTGCTTACATTTATATAACTGATGGAAAAGGGTATGAAGGCTATCTATCATATTATAACATGTCCAGTTGCCAACTTCCGTTTACTGAAAATTAATGATATTTCAAATAGTTGCTGGGCATACGTCGGACGAACAGGCTATTCCGCTCAAACAGTATCGTTAGGAATTCCAGGCTGCGTGGCCAAAGGCATTGCAGCTCACGAATTGATGCACGTAGTTGGCTTTCAGCACGAACATTCCAGAAGCGATCGTGATAAATATGTTACCATTTTGGAACACAATATTCAGAAAGGTGGCTTTTCAAACTGCGATAATTTTGCATATACGAGATTTCTGAACTTTTACAACGTGCGTTTCGTTATGTATTTTAGATATGAAACCAAATTTCGAAATATACAACAATACGAAAAACTTGGTAATATACGACTATAACAGTGTTATGCACTACAGCAAAAACGCTTTCTCGAAATTTCAGTACCTCCCAGCCATTCAGGTATGTTATAAATTTGAATTTTAGCGAATTAATTAAAGCAGGTGAATTTGTGACGCATAAATTTATTGTGCAGCAGTTTATATAATATACGTTTTTAATCGTGTGATATGCTTTTAATTTTAAAATATTTCAAGATCGCTGAGGATTCAAACGATATGATAGAGCCTTGTTTTCATGCAATAGATTATTTCTCGAAAAGAAAGTTTTTACGTGATTGTGCTAGTATAATTTGCAAAATAGCAGGAAGTATTTATTGCATTAAATTATTTTGCGCACGATAGTAATCTAAAAGGAAGCAGAACTGAATTATGTTGTATTCGCTTATGGGCAATTATTTTGGCCAAGGGACGGATTCAATAAAATGGCATAGTCCACAAACGTCCACAATCTTATTCCTAGCTCACGATAATATCAGCATTTTACTTAATTTGTTCCGAACAAACTCTTAACTAATAACTAACTTGATGGAGATCAAACTTACGTGAATTATTTCTTTAGATAACGCCTAAACGCAAGCCAGAGCCGGTTATTGGACAAAGAGAACGAATGAGTCCTTATGATATCGAAGAGATCAAGTACCTGTACAACTGCGGTAAATTCCATCTCATCTCTCATCTAATTGCCTTTAATTTTAAAAGTTTGGAAATATACATATCCCGATTGCCTGAATGAGAATTGATGCTCCAACGATGATCGACTTAAAGAAGCCACTTATCAATATATGGATCTTTAACTTTCATTAATCGCGTTCACTTTTACACTGAATATCAGTGGATTTGTGATCGGATAGACAGAGCCGCGGGGTCTTTAGGCATTCTTTCGCAAAGGCGATTCGATATAACTTCTACCAAATGACGTTTAGCTAGAATTTCCAATTTTACCTGAATGAAAAGACGATGTATGAAACCACCTATTACCTATCGCCTGATGAATTGTAATCTTGGTTCTTCACTTCGGAAGGTGCAATTATTTATGTAGGAATTACAATTTCCGATTTGGTTGAGCTTATTTTCGAATGTCTCCTTTGTAAAACTAAATTCTCAAATAAGCGATAATGGAATTCCTGGAAAATATTTCCGCGCCTCAACGTAAACAAATTCTAACTGTAATGGGGAAAATGACCGAAAGCTCTAACGGAATGTTCATAATAAATCATAAATTCAACTCTTACTATCACTTATACTTATACTTACTGTTACTTATACTATTAGCTGATGGAACATACCAGCGCTGTGGAAAAGATTATATAAACGTGGACAAAGGCGGTTTCACAAGCCCAAAATATCCTAGCAACTATCCAGCGGAATCTCATTGCACTTGGAAAATAACTGTGAGAAGAGGAGCGTACATCTCCGTAACGTTTACTGACATCGATATAGAAGGTAATACAAGATACAAGATATATTGTTTTGTATAGTACTAATATTTGGTTGAATGCATTCGATATACACTGTAGACTGAGTAGACGCTCGGCTTATGCCTATTTGAAGTTACACTGGCTATTCATTGAAGTCAATTTTGAAAAAAGGGGATTTTCAATGATTTTCTATACGAAAGAAACTTAAATGAAAAATACTACTTGCACTGAACAAGTGTCAATCTCTACCTTAGAAGGGTTGCCACGATTCATGACATCTTTACATTTGTTAATGTTTAAATGACGCATGTTAAATGTTATCTGACATTTTAGCCTCGTTTTCAAATTACAATCTTAATTATTCCGGCCAAAGCCAAACATTGTGAAAATGGATGGTCAATTTCAAGATATTCCATTAGTATGTGCTATACTGTGATATATACGTTGATTTTATGACTGAATATCTGAGAGGCAATAACGGCTAAAGGATTAGCGTACAATCATTGCAGCTACAGTTAATTACTTTCCATTATATGTGTGCAGATTCTCCGCTTTGTCAAAAGGATGCTATACTTATTCACGACGGTATAAACGCTGCTGCCTCGCGACTAAAAACTATTTGTGGAACAGGAGGAGACCCAGTAACGGTAAGTGTTGTGATAAGCGGCGTTCAGAATTTAACTTGTTCGTTATTTACCAAGTTGATATGACCCTGTTTCAGGTTGTCAGCACAGGAAATACAATGTTCATCATGTTCACGTCTGATCCCGCGAAAAGCAGTTTTAGTGGATTCAAAGCATCGTTTAAAAAAAGTAACTACCTTTTTCATCTTTTATTAATATGGCAACAATATCAACGTGAGCCACAAAAATCTCTACATTCTTCCATAATGGTTTCAGTTTTTGACGGTTTTTGTCAAAAATATTACTCGTTCTCTGACTGTATACAGTTTACACTTGTTCAGCGGTATTGTGCATGCGTGGTACTAGCATAAGTTTCGAATAGTCATTCTATTAAAATAAACACTATCTTATTCGCACACCTTCACTAGGAGGCGCGGAAAAAAACAAGGCGTGCGGTGTTTATTTTCGTAAATCTACCATATCCCTCGCTTTCCATAGGACGTGCAATTATTTTTATGCGTGACGATAGAAAATATGGACGCAAATTGTGTAATTTATTTCGCCTATGAACGCTTAATAACCATGCATAATGTTTACCTTCGCTTTCAGCATTCGTACCTGGTGCGAAGCCTACGCCTTTAACCGTGCCTAAATTGCCCACTATTAAAAAGCCAGCAAACGACTTTCTCTGCAATTTTGAATTTGGAACTTGCAGCATGACGCAAGATAAACTGGACGAAATCGATTGGATTCGTTACAAGGGAAAGACGCCAAGTCACGGAACCGGTCCGAGTGCCGATCACACAACTGGAACGGGTACATTATACTGCCAAAGTATAATTTAATTATTGTCGTCTAGAAATAACCAAATTATATTTCAATTACATTTTAGGCTATTACATGTACGTTGAGTCTTCACTGCCATCAAAACCAGGAGACAACGCTATTCTAAGAACACCGTGGATAAATGGAAGATATACCAGTTGTATTACGTTCAGTTACCACATGCTTGGCTCGTACATGGGCACATTAAGACTGTACGCCTACGAACAAAGGTATTTTCTATTAACCGTGCCAAGTACTACCTTTAACTAGGTCTAATGAGCTAAATCACACCTAGAAAAAAAGATGATTACGGCCATGAAATCCTGTTATGGGAAAAGCACGGTAATCAAGGTAATAGATGGTTTACAGCCGAAATGACTTACCGTCCGAAAACGAATACTGAGGTAAGTGAAAACTGATGTTGTTTCAGCCCTTTGAATAAGCAAATCTATTCTTTTCTAGTTAAAGAAATATTTAGAGGGTTTAATTGCTGTTTTCAGAGCGTTCAATTTTATTGGGAAGCCTTTGTATTTTTCTACCAATCGGACATCGGTATCGATGACTTGAGCGTTAAAAGAGGCGCTTGCTCAACGAGCGACTCCAAACCTTCGCCATTGATCGAAATCAAAACTACAAAGAGGCCAATCACGAGAAGAATGACAACAACGACCACCACAACCACAACAACGATAGCAACCACTACACCGGTTCCTACTACGACCATACCTGCCGTCACCTTCCCAGTATCGAGTAAGTACAATATTAGAATGGCATTTACTATAATTAGTTAATCATTACAAATATACATGCTTAAGCAAAAGCCGTAAGTACAACATCGGTATCTGTAACTCTGGACTGATACTCTAATGAACTTCAAATAATAATATCGAAAACATTATTTGCAAGAACTAAACGGTCATCACTAGCCTGATTTAATTACCACTAGATACTATTTTAATTATTCATTATTATATTCAAAATACAATGATATTATATCTGTGAACACACAGGCTTTTAATGTTTCATACATGCGAAATAACTATTGTGAATTCCAATATTCAAAAGACCTCAAAATTAGCATTAATAGCAGTTATTTGCAATGAAAAATTATACAAACACATCCGCGCACAAAAATTATTGGATGTTTCTGGAAGAAAACCAAATTCATTTTCTACATTTGATTGAATCTAATAATATTATTCTTAGACGTCTCCTGCTTTTTCGAAAGCGGCCTCTGTGGTTGGATTCAGTCGACTGAGGATGATTTTAATTGGGATGTTGGAAAAGATGGAACCACAAGTCATAACACTGGTCCAACCGGTGATCACACAACAGGAAAGGGTGAGGAAGACAACCAAAATGAACAAAACATTTATGTACTCTATTTCTAAGCTAACCAACTTTTATCTTAGGATATTTTCTCTTCGTGGAGGCATCCTCACCGCGTGTTATCAATGACAGAGCCCGGTTATTATCTCCACGTCTTACCACCCAACCCCATTGTCTTCAACTATGGTATCACATGTATGGCGCACAGATGGGAAAGTTGCAGGTGTGCTGAGACTCACCTTATTTTAATTGTTTTTCATAATTACTACTTACTGAAAACCTGTTGTCTTGCGCAATGCAGGTGATGCAAATAACTAATGGAGTAGAAACAACTTTGATTGAAACGTCGGGAAACAAGGGAGATTCTTGGTATTACGAAGAGGTGGACATCAATACGCCGTCCGTCAAAATAGCTACCGGGGCATCGACTATAAGGGGTGACAATGTGCTACGAGGTCAATGGACGAGCAGTTCCTATACCCAAATCGCTATAGACGGAATAAGAGGAAGCGGATATCCGGGAGACATGGCAATCGACGATATAGTAATTACTTCAGAATCTTGTGGTAGGTATAGTTTTCTTTTTTAGAGTAAACGACACTTTGCAAAACGGGAAGGGAAATTACTACTTAACCGTAATGCGTACTTAATGAACTGTAATTATGAAAGAAGTGATTATTAAGACAAATCTGCTGTTAGTAAGAATCTTAGTATTGCACAGTTGTTACTAATTGTGCAGACGATAGTCGGATATGTAAGACAAATCTGCCGTTAGTAAGAATCTTAGTATTGCACAGTTGTTAATAATTGTGCAGACGATAGTCGGATATGCTTGGTACTCGAATATATCTGAATTTTCATATATCAAAGAAAGTTATGACGTTTTAGGTGAACTATAAATCACGCTTTGCTATTGTGTTAGGATGATGGAAATTAATATAGGTAGTAATTTACATCATTGAAACAAGAAAATATTAATTAAATCCTGCGAATTGCAAAATAAATTTAACTGAATAATGTTTGAATACATTGGTTACAAATAACATATGGTAATCTAGAATCTAGATCACTGGAGTTGATTCAATAATGCATTGTACACACAGTACTACTGTATCTGTACTTATATCGTATGGTAAACTAAAAACACAGCACAAATCATATAACGCAATCTTTCTTTACAGTATCTTTGAAACATTTAACAAAAACCGACGTGAACCTACTCAGCACGTTTTCATGCAACTTTGACAGCGATGATAAACTGTGTGGGTTCACCAATGCCAACAATGATGAATTTGACTGGACTCATCACGGCGGAAAAACCGGAAGCGGAAGCACCGGACCGCTCACGGATGCAACTAAAGTACGAAAATTCTCTGGATATTAAATTATTGTTACCACGGATTCTACTTATCGTGTATTGCTGAATTAGATTAGATAAATTGATATGTATTCAGGGTGACGACACTGGCTTCTACGTTTACACCGAAGCATCATCGCCTCGTATGTCGAAAGAAAAAGCGGAACTAGTATCACCTAAGTTTGGATCGGGAAGATACTGCACTAGTTTTCAATATCACATGTGGGGATCGGGGATGGGTGCTATATCGGTAATTTATTGAAATAATATGGTATCATATCGTAGTAATTGTAATGAGTGTGAACAGTGATACCAATTTACGAATTGTACATACACACTGAGTTGGACGTACAGTAGGTATCTGCATGTATTTTAGAATTTCTACACGGTCCTTTTTGTTGTTGCACGACTACCACTAAAGATAATTCATCCACTACATTATTTTTTTCTTGCAACGTATAAAACGAAATGGCATTTACTGGGGCAAGGTTAAACGAGATTCAATTGTACCCCAATAGTTGTAACCACAATTACGTAGTTATTGACTCACATAATCTATGTTTCTCTTTTTGAAATATTAATTCAACACAATCAGATAAATGTCTGTTTATATCACTGCTGTGTTTCTCTTTTTTCTACTATTCTACAGAAAACAGTATTTCACTTCAACAATTCCTAATTTTTGAACAATGGCCGGGTCAATCTTATAAATAAGAAGAACCAACTGCTATAAATATACTGAAAAAATATGGAATTTCACGATTATTTATGAGTTCATGGTAATGCTATGTCTCACTGCAGGTGTTTACCGTGGAGCATAGCGGGAATACGGAAGAAAAGCGTTTGGAACAGTGGAAGAAGGAAGGAAGTCAAGGGAAGGACTGGAATTATGCCGAGTTTGAGTTCCAGACGTCTCTGAACACAGATTACGTTCAGCTTATATTTCAAGGAGAAATTGGCCCTAGCTTTACAAGCGACGCTGCTTTAGACGATGTGGAAATAACAACAGGACGTTGCAAAGACAGATCTACTACCTCACAGACAGATACTGCAAGTAAAGCTTCCACTGCCATAACAACAACGCAAAGTACTACTACAACACAAAAAGAAACCACCGCAACGACCACGACAGCGAGGAAACCAACTACTCCTAAGCCAGTTATAACAAGTACTGCAAGTACAACGAAACCTACAACAGCTAAGCGAACGACGAAACCTAATCCAACAGTCAGTGTAAATACTTCGTTAAAACCACGAGCGCGCAAAATTGCTCCGATCAGGCAGCGAATAAAAATCCCTTTATCAAACATCCCGATCGGAAGATCTATTATGACGACGCCCAAACCCGCACCAACAACCACACCTCAGAAAACAACTGCTAAAAAAAACACTATTACTACCAGTAAGAGACCTTTACCAAAGAGAACGAAAACAGTGATCGTCACAACACCCCAAGTTTTAACGACTGCTGTTACGAAACAAACCAAGAGAACGTTAGCAAAACCTTTGTGGGGTAAGTCTAACTCTTGCTATTTCAAACTTGACGAGTACCGAATTTCCCATTATAAACTAGCATAGCGACCCGGCCTTGGAGGGTAAATCTCTTACGGATATGAACTATATGCAGTAAAGTACCACTGGTAGGATTTAATCACCTTTCGATGCATTATTCTGGATGTATGAATCAATGCATCTGGACCCCGTGCCACATTTGATAAAGATCCATTGATACAAGGCGACATTGTTACAAGAAAAATAAACATGGAGATATTTGCACTTATTATATAAATGAACGGATAAGGAAAATGAGGATTGAGGATCAACTTGAGGATTTTTATGATCAGTAAATGTATAATTAGGGACCTTGCTCTCTGAGAAATCCGGCACTGAAAGCAACGATTAGACTCATTATATTTTTGATTTATCGAAAGATGTAATGCATCTATATTTAGAGTACTCATGCAATTTCGAAAATGAAATTCTGTGCGAACTCATTCAAACGGATGTCGATCAATTCGACTGGACTCGTAATTCTGGAACGACGCCTAGCTCGGGAACGGGCCCAATCTCAGATCATACGCTTGGACCTAAGCGAAACGGTAAAAATACTTTGAATGGTTAATGTCCTTTAAATATATCATTACACCATCGTTATGACCAGCCATCATTAATTTTCGAAAAGGTCATTATCTGTTCATCGAGGGCAGCAATCCGAGAGTTCCCAATGACAAAGCTGTCTTGGTGAGTCCTATATTATCAGCTCGACCGAAAGAAAGATGCCTTGTATTTTGGTATCACATGTCCGGGAACGGCATAGGAAGTCTTAACGTTTACTCGGAATATTCCAGAACTGGAGCGTAAGTTATTTTTCAGTTGATCTACTTCTGTTGAATACTAGCAGAGCCTTGCATGCCTTTGAAGGAAACGCTTCTATCAAACAAAATGTCTCGCTTATTATATACTTAGATGATAATAATGACAAAGTACACAAGCGCCGATCGATTTGCTTGGTAATTTACTATATACAAGCATCTCTATTCACGACTAGGGTTTCCCTACCACTTTCAGTTGTAGGTTGTGACATTTTCAAGTTATTGATTTAGTCATTGAGTTATTGAGTTATTGAGTTATTGAGTTACATGGATTGGACTTTCACTTACTATTAATGTATATGATGGTATGTTATAATAAGGTCTTGGATGTTTTGGTTTAGATTTTCGAAAATTAATCTCAGTAAGCTTACTGCTCCGCGAAGAGAATTCACGGAGGATGGCAACCAAGGTGATGTATGGAGAATGGCTGAAATTAACATCAGGTCGAAATTACGGAGCCCAGCCGGGATTGTCAGGTTTTCCATTGAAGCCGTAAGAGGAAATGGGTATAAAAGCGATATTGCCATTGACGATATATGTATTACATCGACGGCATGCGGTAAGCTTTAAATAGAAATTATACTGAAATGGTGTATACCTACATTCATATCTTCTTTTATTTTCAGGTAAGGCTAATACTTATTGTGGGAAGAAAATCAAACCGAGCGCGGAAACAGAACGCATAAAACCAACAACAAGATCGGTCCCTCGCAGCATGGTTACAAAACCGCCAATGACAACAAGAACTATACAAAAAACTACCGCTCGAAACCAGAAAACTTCAAAACCTGCTACGAAAGTTGGTCCAGTTCCGGGATTAGTTGTAATGATGCCCTGTAAGTATTTGGCATAGTATATATACATGAATGTAATGAATCACATAAAAAACAAATTAGTTTTATTATAAGATTAAGGTTGTATTTGAATTACATCATTTTTAAAACAGACGCGACAAAGTTAAAGATTGTTTTTATACTTTTTACTTCTCTTTCAGTACGTATTAAGCTTATCTGACAAACTTCCTCCCACTAAAATATAACTGAAGCGTAAATTAAATGAAACCAACCAATCACCTTATATATTACAGATTGTACATTCGATTTGCCATTTAAAAAGCAAAGCTACAATAGCGATAAATCCCAAGGCCGTGGCGTAATACCGGTTAAACGTGGTAGTCGATCAAGAGATTTAGGAGGTTTTCTACAAGATTCTGATGCACAAGATGATCTATGCGGTTGGGAACAAGACACTAAGGATCGTTTTGATTGGACGTTACATTCCGGCCTAACGCAAAGTGCTTTGACTGGACCAAATGGCGACCACACAACAGGAAAAGGTAAAATATACTATTATAGGCTACCACTATCAGCATTAGTGTGACTTGCTACAACATGCATGCCCTTAAATGTTGTTAGTTAATTAAATCTGTCTGTCTTACTTCCGACTCCCTTACTTCCGACCTCCCATCATCTTGTATGAAATGGAGAATGTAAATTACTTTGCCTTAGATTATTTTAGTCATGGCACGATTTGCGTCATGGATAACTTTTTACATACAGGGCGGTACCTATTCATCGAATCATCGTTGCCGCGAAAACAAAACGACGTTGCTATTTTGAAGTCAAAAACTTTATACCCTTCAGTATACTGCGTGGACTTGTTCTATTCTATGTACGGGGTAAGTATTCGGATATTTGGTTGTATACATTAGAACTGTACTGTTAACTAGTCCAAAGCTTAGGAAAATACCAATTGTGAGCCGAGGCTCTCCATTCACGAAAACAGGAGCACAAAAGGCTCATTCCATATAACAAAATTGAAACAACCATAGTGGTAACAAACTTCAGCGCATTGTTAATCCTTAAAGAGATTTTAGACATTCAAATACAAATTTGATATACTTTTGTTTCCGGTCGGTTTTAAATTATAATTCTATCCATCTAACGTAAAATAAGAATCGACTTTAGATTACGAATCGGTACAACTGTAGTATTGTACTGCACAGCATAATTTGTATCTGTTGTATTGCTTTTATAGAAAGGAGTCGGAGGTCTTCTTGTTCGTGCTCAGCAGGAATTTCTCAATGGTCGTCGAGTATTAAGTTATCTAAATGGTATTCGCGGTCAACAGGGCAAAAAGTGGGGACGCATTAGCGCCACGTACAAGCCTCGACCACAAGTTAAGGTATAAAATATTTATCGGATAATTTTCCTTCAACTTCAAACCGGTTTTGTTCTCATAAACCTAACGGCTGCTGCTTTTCGAAATAGTTAATTAAAACTAAAGTTAGAAAACCAATTTTCAATATGCTGAAGTAAAATTAACTATTATATGAATTGAATATACATTGGAAAGAGTCAGCGGAGCCCAGAACTACAATTTACCGTTTGTATCCTCCATAATCATGATAAACTTGAGCTTATCGATCTCTCTAGATAATTGTAGAATATTTATTCATTTTTTAGTCGGTTACCTTTCGCATTGAAGGCGTACGAGGAGACGATTACATGGGAGATATAGCTATTGATGATGTCAGAGTAATACCTGGAAATTGTGGTATGTTATTTTCCTTTTTCTTACTTAACATTATCTCATCACTGGCGGAGTTCCACGGCGTTGCTCTTATAAAACGGGTGAAATGAGGATTGCTACCACTTATAGGACACATCATTCCACTTGTTAATCACCGAATAGAATTAAGAACGGTTTTTAACTAACATAACTACATGTAACAACGAGCTCGTTCACGAGAAAACAAACAAGAGCATTATAGCACTCTTGCTCTATCTAGCGGTAATGGTTGAACGATGTCACTATTTTTTGCTCATTACGCGAATGTCACTAATCGCATACAGAATAGAATATCTCACATTCCGAGTGGACACAAGATTTCATGCACAATTTCAGTTTTCGATTGTGTATGATTTGACCAGTCATATCTTAGTCTTTATCTATATAAAATAGTTTTCCTCTTATTTACTTCTTTCCATTTACTACTTCCAAAATTCCTTTTCCTAACAGATGCGTGTGTTAAACCCAACCAACAGTTCTCTACTACCTGGGGGAAAATACAAAACTTTTACACGGGTTGTATCAACGATGACGTGTTCTACATAAGATGCTGCGACAAAGCCGATGAGGTAATTCTGCGCAAAGTGAGCCGGTGTACAATCAATATGTACGAGCCGGATAGGATAAACTGGATGTGCAATTCACTGGGACGTTCGTAAAGAGTTGCTTCACAAGAGCTTACACACTACAATAACAATAGTGATCTTCGAAGAGACTCTTCACTTGGAAGCACGTTAGGCGAAACAACTTCTGTTTCTAAAAAGCATTTGCGTATATGTGAAAATCGGATTCCTTCCTACTGTCAATAATCGGATGCTGTTGTGTTTTGGAAATGTAATTATTAGACATATCATATATCAAAAGAACTGTATAAAGCAAGTACAGACTCCATACATATTTCAGAGAGTAACAGAAGTATTTTAGAAAGTAGCAGATTAGATCATAACATGAATCTTACAAAAAGCTTTTTGGAAAGTTCATCCAGTAAAAGATGTAATGGAGTAAGTATATTCCGCGTTACATTCATCTATCTTCACCTAATAAAATCTTTAAATTATTGTTCCGTGTTAAATTGTCGTATGAAAAAGTATTTTAATTGCTTATTATTATTGTTATTCAATCGGTGAAGCCAGTAAATGTAATCTAGCGAACCTTGTGAGTAGGTATTATAATAAAATTGAAAAGATATTCGAATTTTTCTACCCTCATTAGAACTGCTCACCGTAAACAACTTTCCAACTTTCCAACAACTTTTTTTAGTACTTAAGAGTTAACATTGGCAACAAGCAAAAATTTCCTAACAACACAGATGACAAATGAAATGGTTTCGCTAGTACGAAGCAAGTAACCTTCAGTTATGAACAACATTAACAACCACTGACCTCGATAACGACAAATACGGTATTGCGCGTTACTATAGTGGAATTGCTTTTCCACCTCTTGGATTGACTGTATATCTCATAAATCCGCTACACATTTAGTTACAATACATTCACTCGGCTTAAAACTTGTAAATTTTGATTTTGTACCTTTATATCCTCCGTCTGCTATTTTGTACAAAGTGTGTGCCTTAAAGTTTTTCTAATTTTTTAACAATGGTTTTCGGTATCTGGTATCAAAAGCCCAGATTGTACGTATCTAATCACACGCTTACTGTCTAAGAATATTTTACTACTGAATTTTCTGGTTGTGAGCAATAAAATGGTAAGCAAAAAATGCTATTGAAATCTTTAGGAAACGTATTAACTGCACCATTAACAACATGCAAACCTTTCAGCCATGCCTAAATAGCATAAACTATTATTGAGTAACACACTTACTTGTCTAACAAAAATTAGGATAGAGAAAAGTCTAACCTTGGAATCTTCTTCATTATTGTCTTGCATATCGTCATTTTAATGTATATCTCGGCATTGTTGTCTTATTCCGTTGAATAAACAAATAATGTAGTAATATATAGGTTGTGTCCTTGTACTTTCTCATATAATCTTCAGGTAAAATAACCAGTTAATTTCTTCCGTGATATTTCCTGATGTGAATTATATTCTATAAACAAATTTATCCACAAGGAAGAGTAGGAAGTCACCACGTTGCTGATTATATATGCAAATATTATTGTAACTGTAACAGAAGTCATATTTTATAACAGATGCTAAATAAAATTCTGGGGGGCCTCAATGATTTAGATTGGATTTCAGGATTTATCAGCGTAACAAGTATTAGTTCCCTGCTATACAGAGTCAAGTGAGTATTTGTTTATGAATACATGTATATATACAGTGATGCCTCGTACTTCGTCCTTATCCGTTGAATTGTTCGAGGTACGAATCATTTTTTCGTATTAGAAATTATGGAAAGTGGATTAAACCGTTCCCAGACCCTAATCCGAATCCATTTCGATAAATTTAAACTGCAAATACACTTAATTCAAGGTAAAAATAGCACAATGCTCTGAATACGGTCAAAGCTCGTTACTTCGATGTTCATTAGCTTGAACTGATTCAATGGTCCTGGTAGAATCCTCATTAAAATAAATAACCAAGCAGCGAAGAAGATTACAGTTATGTGGTAAGGGAGACTCAAGGTTCTTTTTTTCAACTACATAAACCGATATTTTTAACTCCATTTTTATCTCACTAATGTTAATATAGCATAAGCTTAGGGCGGTGCTAGCCCAAGCAAATATTGGGAAAGGGAGCGCTGGAGAAAAAAGGTTAAGAACCACTGGTATAGAGTAATGATGTTGGATTTTAAATTGACTTGACTATTACCAACATGAAAACATTTTGCAGATGCGAATACCAGCTTCAAGTAGCATGGTAATGTTTTATAACTGCTACTAATTGAATTCAAGAAAGCAGCAATTGTTTATACATATACACACATATTCCCTTCCTCAGCTATACCACATTTTTTTATTAATACATCTGTCCAGTATACTAAGGCTCGCTTGCAATCTGTTTTGACAATCTGACTGGAACGATTTCGGATGAGAATAAACGCTCAACTTCGGTCTAAACGTGCAAAGCAAAAACAACAACATTGTACTACGTTGACTAACTACGCGACTTTCACATTACAACTGAGAAAAACACGGAAACGCAACTCAAAGGTTTGAATTAATTACTTTTTCGATTTCAATTAAGGTCTAATCGGGTACTAGCTGTAATCATCGTGCCTGTGCTTATCATTTTGTCTCCTTAATCTTCATTTGCTTTTTACTTCGGTCGAGTTGGAACACAATAGAACAACTTACTACAGATTAAATTTATTCACACCTCTGCAATCTGAATCAAATTTTTCTTTTAAACTGCACCGGTCTACAAGATATTTATTACCGGTACATATGCTGCCCATCATTTGCTATTACTATAGATATTATTGCAACACCAATATTATTATTGCATTCAGATATACAATATTTCTCCACCTCTGTAAATGAGTATAGAATTTGTATGCTGGGTGTTAATACAGCTAGCCCAATGTTGCGACGGCAATGGGCACTCCACGGTTAGGTATGTACGGAGTTTGACGATCGACCATACGAATGCAGTCAATTATGGGGCAAACACTGAGGCACAAAGTACATCCAGTGCAAGAGTCGTTCACTTTTGGAATGTGGGTTTCCGGATCAAATTCAATGGCTTGGTATCCCGAATCATTGCATGCCATATAGCACTTGCCTTGATATTTGAAAAAATAATAAGATGAACTTTTATACACGTAGTTATATACGTTAATTCAGTAATATAAGAGCCTAATAGAGTGGTTCTCAACTGGGAGTTATCTGGCCCTGAAGAGGCCGAGTGAACAAAACTGTATACTGATCTGGGGAGCCAGAGTCATATTTCCGTAGCAAGTGATACTAATTTAACTTCAGAGTCGTATTATAATGAGTCATACCAATTTACCTTCGAGCAATAAAGTTTTCATAATCCTCACATTAGTAAAGTGATGTATTACATTAAGATGGGGGGCATTATGTCGTGTTAATTTCAAGAGCAGTGTTATTCAACATTACGATTGGTCTTGTATGGTGTATTGTACATATAATCAATCTACTCTCTACTGCCATCTACTCGTTATTGAGAACGCACATGGTCTGTGACTCTCAGAAATCGATTGTGACAGTACAGATTACCAAAACAGTAAAAGTAACACTTGTTATGTTACTACTGCACAATTATGTGAAATAAATTTTGACTACCTTATGATTTCATTTCATTGTTATCTGGGGATAATTTTTGTAAAGTGAATTACGAATCAGAACTGGGCAATAAAAGGTTACTAGTCAATATAGAACATAGCCTGCAAGTGTAATGACATAATGAGCAGAACAAGTTCAAACCCCAATCCTTTGGCAATACATATTTTTTGCACGTTACTTGATTGAAGGCGTGAAAAAACCATTCAACATTATTAAACAAATCAAATTTGAACCGCTACTGATCACATTTCACAAATCCGGCATTTTGTTATCCGTTACCTCCAGTAACTTAATTCGGAACTTTGGATCAAATGTTAGTGTACCACAATTTGTAACCCGGAAATTCTATTTGCAGTCATTAACCATAAAAGATATTGGTCAAGATAGTCTAGACTCTAGACTCTAAAATACTGTATATTTTTATAAATTTTTAATACTATATATTTCGAAAGGGCTGACAAACAATATCAAGTAGATTGGAGTCTGATGACAACCGTTTTTCGTCTATGTTTTATCATGTTCATAGAACTTATTGTTATTACCACGGTATCTCATTCTGATAATACACATTTCGGCTTTATTACCTGTAATTCACAACTGAATGAATCGCGTATACCGTTAGGAATTCAAGTAAGCACGCTGATTGACATGTGGTGATTATCTTCTATAGAATACTTACCACAGTTGATGCACATTTCTGGATCAATAACAGCAACTACTTGTTGCTTATTATTCAAATCACTGTAAGTGCCGATCATCGGTAAAGCTCGGCCAATGACGTCTTTGACCTGAAAACATACTCCCTTCAATTAACTTGATTTTAAACGGATAACGCAAGAATTGTTGCACAGAAAAAAAATTCACTCAGTACGTGATATCTGGAAATAAAGAGCAAACGCCCGTATTACTTTACGAATAGATAAACCAGGTGCTGTATTACAAATCATGGTTGCGTTCTGCGATGACGTCACCATACCACGAGTCACTGATAATGTACAAACGACCTATGTAAATAAATTTACCGAGCCAAGTATTCACAAGAGGATTTTTGAATGTCAACACATCCGGTCATTATCATGAGTCATAAAATACGCGTGAAAATCACATCTCATCCGTTCCCGGCTACGATAACTACTAATATAGGAAATGAATCAAGAAATTTTACATTGTCTGCATTTATATTCAATCTTGGGAACATTGATGCTCAATGAATTGGGAGAAAAGGGTCAAGGCATTCGACTAAATATTTGACAGTTACCACGGAACGATAAGCTCACGCTCTTTGAACAAAGAGATCGAGATACAGAAAACACTGAAAAGCTGTACTAACCGAAGTGATTGTTCTTTTCGGAAAATTCGCAGGCCGGTATTGGTTGGCCGAATTGCCAATATCCTTCTTTGACTTCAACTCAGACAATACTTTCTCCCGTTCCTTCATGTAATCGCCAAAATAGGGTATGTCCTAAAGGAATGCAATGATTACAACATAAGAATGAACTACATTCTTAACCCATGAGTGAACAGTTGATCCCAGGGGTGACTGAAAATGACAGTATAATTGACCTTACTCGTCTATTAATATTCATTGTATCCTGTAACCCTTAGTTTTCTTCACAACATTTTTTTATGAACACTTCAATAAAATATCTACATATACATGAATTACATATAAAATTATACACAAGGATTAGTAGTATTTTACCACCAGGTGCACGAAATTTTGCGATAAAGGCTATAGCGTTGATAACACAGAAAAAGTTTAAAGACAATTGCTATAGGAAATATTGAAATTCATTGGCAGTCTAATATGTCTAAGTTCACTTATTTATTTTTGACAACTTGAAAAGATCTTACACTCAAATTATTTCAAAAAATGAAGATATTATTCTGAGTTCAACAAGTTGGTATCGAGACATCCAAACAAATACAATTTACTTCCAAAATCAAACACTGCGGAACATTACGAAATTCTTACCCTTGAATGGAAAGTAATACTCAATGAAGAAAATTGATTTCTTTGCTGGAGCGCGGAACTACTGAGGATATGACTAATTCAGTACATTAGATGAATCATAAAGTAAACCTTTCCGATAACGTCGGACATCCTTATAGCAGGTTTTCCCTTTTGATGTGATGGCGTCGGCGGACTTTGACCATTCCAACTTTTCAATTCTTCCATGGATTCCAAATACAGCAGTGTTTTTAAGCCGCTCACATAGTCCTCAATGAGAGTGAAGTCCTGGTTCTGAATGGCACTGCACACCTGAAATATTACTCTTCATAATACAAGTATATACAGTACCAGGAGCACTCTATATATACATCATATAAGCACATTACTATGTGCAATATATAAGGTCCATTTAGTACTCCAGTATAGGAAGGTTAGAAGAATTCAAAAGAAGTTAGGCTCTTGGTTGGGCTCAAATAGAATATTAGTTGACTAGGTCGAGTTTGGAAAATAAACACCCTGATAGTAGTTGGTTTCCATATACTGTACAATATCGAAGAAACAAGAAAATTGGTGTGGAAGGAAAGCCTCCATTTAACCTTTTGAAAATAAAATTGTCAACAGAAACAAAATCCGCCATAAAAAAGTACAATTAATGTATTCACCATGACAATAAAGTAAAAGTACACTGTATTTCTGCTTAAAGATCTTTCCTACTAGTTTAGTTTTATCGAACTTGAAATTGGTTTCTACTATAATGAGTCACTACTTTTGTGAAAGAATTTTAATAACTGTACACAGCTCTCCTATGATTCATGGGTTCATGTAACCTAGGTCGGGTATCTTCCTATAATACTAGTTTTTACACACCTGAAGAACAAACGCGCCTGCTTGTAAGTATTGTAGACCAACTTCTGCACAATCAATTCCACCTGTAGCGAGGACTGGAAATCCTGGAAGCTTTCTAGATATAGCAGAAACAGCTCGCAAAGCAATCGGACGTATTGCATTTCCTGTGTGCAGATCACAGAAAATATTGGTTGCGAATTATTGCATTAAATATATCATTATAAAATTTCCAAATTAATTAACAGATGTTCCATGACTATTATTTTGGAATCTTTTACCACAACGTTACCATTGAAGAATTAGCTCAAAATATGTATTACCTGACACTCCTCCGTAAGTGGTCCGTTTATTAATGCCTACATTTGGCCATGCGCTTCCAGTTGATTGAAGACCCATCAATCCTGAAACCGTGTTCGTGGCTGTAACGCCAGAAGCCCCACCTGATGAAACATTATCAAATATTGGATCAAGGGAAGCTTTTACGCGAAGAACTGATCAGAGTCGTCAGATTAGGAATCCCATTTGACAGGGAAAATAACATCATTAAAAAAAGGTGGAATTGAAGGCAGTGCATATATAGATTTTACAATTAAATATTTCATTTTATTGCTTGTGCATAACGAGTTAAAAAGTTATAAATTCGGTTATAGAAATAGGTTAACCCAGTGGACTTGTCTTCGAGGTTGGGTAGACCTCCCAATCCTTTATTCTCGCTGTGCGTTTAATGATTTTGAAGGGGGGTGTTTAAACGGTCAAGCGAAATAAAACATGAAATCTCCATCAAAATCAGTTACCATTTTAAACTTCAGCAACTAATAACGCAAGTTCTAAAACGAGTCTACGTAAATCCTCTCATATATTGTCCATAGATCAATTATACAACAAGGAGTGATCGATACAATCTTTTCAAAACACCATAATGCCTCTAATATTAGCTTTACTTTCTCTTGTGTTGCATTTCTTCAATATTTCGTTTTATCCCTTACTTATTCTGCCTACAAAAATTAACTCTGTCGACCTGAAATGTAGTCAAACACACAGCAGTTAAACGACATCACAGTATACATATGTTGGAGAAAATGTACACAACTGTTATGAAATCACATTGCCACCCACCTTGCTGTGCAGCACTTGCAATAACGACGATGTCAGTCACATTTGGTGTCAGCTTAGCAAAGAACGGTATAGATATAGCAACTCGAACCCATCGGCAAATATTTAGCACCATCTCCGGATCTTGTCCACAGGCCAGTCCCATTCCTCGCTCACCCATACCGTGTGGACAAGACAAATTCAGTTCCAATGCATCAGCGCCTGCTTTCTACAAAAGAGGGTAAATCAGAAAAGTACATAAGGCATCATTGGGGATCCGAAACAGGTACACTCGGAAACATAAAATGCATTGAACATACCTCAGCCATTTGGGCTAATTCAGTCCAGTCACTTTCGTTGTACGCACACATTATGCTTGCAATAAGAATCTACATGAAGAAGGCAGAAATTGATAGAATGGAGGTTTCATTAGGACAATGAAGTGTACAAAATATATTACGTCAAAACAATATTTTGGTAAGGTTTTCATTAGTTATAGCTACAGTTGAATATAGAACTATATTACTGAAAGTATGCGCAAGGGTATATCTGGCCCATGTTCTACAGCATTCATTACTCGCTACAAATGAAACTGGTGAACTATTAGGCAGAAACCCAATTGCATACTTTAGAAAAGCAAATAAAAGCATTACATAGCCTTATAGATACAGCTGAAAGTTTTCGAGAACGATAAGCCTTTGTTCATCAGCATACAGTGTCATACTAGAGCATTGTGGCTGCAAAGCAAAGACTTGTCTTTCACGAGAAGAGGTATAGTACGGTCTATAATATCCACGGTGCTATTTTTAACTACTGTAACAGACAACTACACCACCTGCTTGGGAAAGTCTTTCTTTAGTTCAGTAACACTTCTGCACCAGTAGTCGCAACTTTTTTCGCTGATCAACTCAATATTCAAGAATGATCCTTGCCCCGGTCCGTACATGGGCCCGGAAGTTGTTCCGCGTACAATGCGTGGCGACACATTGGTGACTATGTCCTGCGAAAGTCAAAATTAAATCGAACGTAACGCCGCATTAATTCGGAGTTTTAGACGACAAAAAAAGTGATATCACGCGCACCTTGTCAAGCGAGAAAGTTTTCGTCAAAGCAAAACCCCACCCCTCTTCAAATGCGCGTCGTATCATTGCTGAGGTAGTGGTCGGAGGAGCACTCGCCAAACCGAACGGATTGGGAAATTTCAAACCGCAGAATTCGACGCTAATGTCGACCTACATCAATGGATTATTTTCGTTTAAATATTTACCAAAAACGGACTCACATTTGAGAGGAAAGATATACCTGATCTATCGGCGTAAAAAACTTCGGTAGGAATGGAGTTTCCGATACAGAAAGGCCAGAAGACTCCTTGGAATATAAATGTCGTTTCAAAATTTTACGCGATGAACTCAGAATGAAATCAAATCAAAGAACAAAATTCATTTTCCAGATCAGATAAACACGACTATAGAACTTACTATACCTGAATGTACTTATGCATGAACCATGCTGCTGTTTTTCCATCGTTCACTGCCTCAACCGTTGTGGCAGCTTGGCCCGCCAAATCTCCACCACAGAACACCCAAGGTTCGCTGGAAGCCATGGTCGCCACGTTGACTTCTGGCAAGTCCCACGAATTGAATTTCAGCGGAGCCATTGCTCGAACAACTAGAATAAAATTAGGTGAAATTTTTAGTTTCATTTTCATGTATAAATAGTGCTATATAGTATCAGGTACAAGGTAATAAACAACGCTGGCATTATTACTGTAGATCACGAAGCGCGCCAAGTTCAGCGCTTCCGTAAAATTCGTACGTGTTGACGCGATATCCCTTTTCCAAAGTAAACGATATTTCACGAACGTTCGGAGTAGACACTTATGTCTGATACGAATCGTACGACTTCGACTACATTCGATGTCGCGCTTCAACACAGTCATAAAATGGATTTAGATTCAAAATGATGCTATTATGCGTTGCGTTTCATAATTATTATTGTTAGATCAGCCAAGATTTAAAACTTTCTTCCACAAATGTACACTTGGCAACATACCAGATATTAACTGTTCCGAAATTATGTAAGAAATCGGAAGACAAATTTCGCTAAGTTTGAACCCTGTTGTTTACGCCGAAATACCGTTGCCTGACTCTGACGTCATGACCACGAGAACAAAAATACCTCGTATGGTCCGTTACCTGAGGATTAACGATTCCGAAAATTACCGAAAATGTCGCAATATACACCTTAAAACTTTACCATGCCTGTTACGCTTCAAAAAATATTAAATTGTCTTTATAGATAAAGAAGAAATCAGGCCTCACGAACTACCTAATATGGTAAAAAATTCGTGTTGTTGAGGGTTGTTACTAGAAAAACAAAATTATTGGACCTGCTGAAATTAGGAATAGGGTACTCACCATATTATAAATTGAGCCATATCGCTTATACGAACTGCTTCTCTACTCTCCAAATAGCAGACTACCGCTTCTAACTTTGACGGAATAAACTAGATAATCACAAAATCGAGTAGTTCAAATTATCCGAATTCAGTGGGGGATATTCTACACAGCCACACATTCCGTGCCTTCACTGTCATAAACAACTTGAAAACAAGCTAATTTCAATTCATCGCTTGATCACACCACGTTGTCTCCCAGAAGGTAGAGAAATGAGAGTGCGCCAACAATCGCAAAGAAGGAAAAGGTCAAGCATGATAACTTAGAACCAAAGGAAAGAACCAGCGACGAAAACGTATGCGTGAACTCACATTACCCCGATGCGCGTATTGTCCACAAGAATCATTTCAAAATCCATGTTTTTTCAAAAAATACCGTAAACCGTTACCTGTATATATATCCCTTTCTCATTAGCAAACATTCCTTTTAGGCGTTGGATATTTCGTTTGCTTTTAGTCTTTACTGAATAACAGTTAACCAGTATCAGATACCGAAATACAGTATTGACAACTAGTTTCCTCAAGTTAATAAATAACAAAAATTCAATTTGAACAAGTCGGTTTCGATGTAGACAACGACCAACTGTCATAACACGAATAAAAGGATAAGTTAAGATGGTGGAACTTACCAGATGAATCCGAAAGTTGGGATCCAAATGCCGATATGACGTAGTTAGTTCTCAACTTGGTCGTCTGACCATCGTCTTCGATCCATTTGCCGTGGTCGTCCAGCTCGGTCCGACAAAACTCGATTCCCACTATTTCGCCGCTTTTGCCGACGACAACCTTTTGCGGCGACAGAAATGGAAGAAACTCGCATTTCTCTTCTTTGGCCAATTCCATCTAAAATATATACGGATAAGTAGCATTGGATACCACACAATCAAGACATTTCGTCAATTGAATATCGATATAATACTAATAACTGTCAAAGTCATTAAAAATATTTAGGTATGAATTTTATTGACAGTACCTGATATTAGCGTTACAAAGTGTCACAGCCATGTCACACCTTCTACCTTATGCAAAGCAGGGATAATTATAGTGGTGTGGTTCTGGAAACACGCAACCACGGACCACATTCGAATGGTATGTAGTAGTCAAATGAGTTCTATATATATTGTTACATAAACATGAACACTGAGAATAGCGCAGGAAATAATTTTCGTGTGAATCACTGACAATATGATTTTCTCACTCATAGTATTTTAACCCAGAGACGCCGTAGTTGAGGGATAAATAAAGAACTGGTTACTATACAACTTCCCAGAAAACTATATGAACTGGATCGCACCACTGCAAATGTGTCGGGAAAGATTTTCGTGGTAGTTTATGATGGTCAGATTGCCTTAGTTGGTTTGTTAGACTACAGCGGGTTTGTGGGTAAAGAGTAACTATTGTGTCTTATCTCATATAATGTGAAACGAATTTATCATGGCTCGAGGTTTCGTAATAAAAAAATTTCAAGTGAGTGGGTGTGTACCACGTGACTCAACGAAGTAAATCGTGAAAATAAACAATGGCGTAAGGACAAAGTAATAGCTTTCGCGAGAACAGTTACTGTATTTCTTGGTATTTTACCACTTTTAAACAGCATTAAGTGAGAATAAAGCAGACACACTATCGATTCACTTGACTGGATTACTAATTTAATTACACAGCATGTATTTACTTCATTTTCAGCCGATTTCCATTCTCGCATTTAAGCAGTATTCCGAACCCTATAATGCAAGTATTGCGACTTTGGAATATGATATATTTTTAAAGTTGGTCAAATATAATGGTCATTACTTTAGGCAACCTAAGATCTACATAGTATTAAGGTACCCAAATCCCACCCAAGGAATCATGATTCCCCTATGGACACAATTCGCAATTAGGATAAACTTTGAACTGAAGTGAAATCAGCACGATAAAAAATATTCAAAGAATAGCATAGAATATTCGTTTGTATAGTATTAGGATTAGAGGCGAGGGAACAACTTTTTTAGTTACCGGGATCAAATGGAAAATTATACAGTTCAGTTCCCTGGGTGTTTCATCTTCACTGATCTTAAATCGTACATAGGACTATTTGGTAAAATAACCGGAAACTATAAAACTTAACATCGTATAAACACAATGAACGATGATTAGAACTTTGATCTAAGGTCAGAAAATATAGATTCTAACACTAAGTAATCAATCCGAGCGACCAAAGTTCTTTGGATATCTGATTACACGGAAATGCCGAGTTAGTTAAGAACGAACTTTGAATCGTGATTTATCAACAAGTAGTGGCTCACCTCTTCCGGTACTGCTCGAATATTCGTAAATCCTTTTCGAAAAACAACAAACACCCGTTTTGCTCCGCATCTGAGTGATGATGTGGCGCAATCAAAGGCTGTATCGCCTGCTCCTAAAACAATTACCGTCTTACCCGTGAACGATGGTAAGCTGGATTTGCATAAGCACATTCCTGAATATAGATTTAAGACTGTAAGTAAATGTTTCAGGCTTTCGGTGAAAAAGATAACGAAAGATTGGTAAAATTTGATCAACAATGTAATGTGATTCCATTTGTCTTGCATCTTTGTGATTTTTAAACAATTGCATCGATATCAATTAACCTAAAATAGTATTCAAAAATACATTGGAATAAATGTATAAAAATGGACATTCGGAGTTTTAATCACT
The DNA here is from genome assembly GCA_013436055.1 of Halocynthia roretzi. Taxonomy (NCBI): domain Eukaryota; kingdom Metazoa; phylum Chordata; class Ascidiacea; order Stolidobranchia; family Pyuridae; genus Halocynthia; species Halocynthia roretzi. The sequence goes on along the minus strand of QRAM01000075.1, from coordinate 288,916 downwards.
AACACAGCCTGTCATGAAGATATGTAATCATATTGTATTCTCACTGTGTACCTCCAGAAATTCGATAGGTATTGCATTTCGAATACTCCGTATAGAGTTAAATCGAGTACTCGCTAGGTGGCGCTATAACAACTGTACCACGACAAGTGTCTAATCTACAGGATAGAATTGCCGAGTTTGAGGGCACAGGGAACCTGGCTCTTCAGATATTGTCAGAAGAGGCGAGCCTACCAGATCATAATCGAAAAAACACTTGCCCCTTTTCATGTGCCGTTATGAAATATAAGAAGGGAAAGACGGCATACTTTACAGAAGTTTGAATGTATCCAACATAATGTTACCTGGTTTCGATGACTTCGCAACGAGAGGGAGAAATTCCTTTGATGTATAGAATCCATCCTTAATTGAGAGACCTTCGAAGGGTGGAATTCGTTTCGGTTCTGGTAATCCAATGCCAACGAAAACGGTGCTGTATCCTTTCTCTTTCAGCGATTGAAGCGTCATACCTTCAGCAGATAAAGCTTTTCCACATTCGATCTAAAAACAAAATATAATTGTCAATAGCATTACATCAGTCAGTGAATAAGCACTATATATAGTAACCTTCATACCTTAACACCTAAGTCCTTGAGCAAATCCACTTCAAAGTTCACCACGTCATAAGGCAAACGAAATTGCGGAATTTCAGAAGAACTATAAGAAAAAGGTTCAAGATTACTTCCTTATTAACAATGTCCAACTCTACTGGATTAGGAAGGTGTAGCCAGTATAGTGGAAAATTTTGTCGGTTTTAAATAATGGTAATTGCAAATTGAAAGCAGTACCTCAGACCGCCAATATAGTTTTCCTTCTCAAATATGGTCAGGTTAGAATAACCTAATCGCGCCAGAAATGTAGCACAGCTAATACTAGCTGGTCCACAACCAAACAAAGCAACTTTAGATCGATAGGAAGCCGGAAGATCATCAATCGATGGAAGTGATGGGTCTCTTATCTGGGGAATCCTCATGTCTCGAAACACCTAAGTTAAATATAGCTGTTCATTCAATAGTTTACCAACCCTTTTTAGACATGACAGCCTTGGATCTCTCTACTATCAGACTGGAAGTCAGAATGCCTTCTTATTAAAAAATATATGGCATGCACATATTTTGTTACGTAAATGTGATCTAACATTGCTTTCGATTAAATTGATGCATCACGTGTAAAATTGAGGAGAAGATGGAGAGAGGTACCTGAAATACCAGGAAGGACTTCCAAGGATGGACACAGAAGAAGATAGATCGCTCTTTTATATATTTCTGCATTAGTGATTCCAATCAGCTTTTGTAATAATGCAGTTACACATCAATGAATGTATATACAATATTAAACCAGTAGATGTGATACCATTACAAGCTTACTACATTATTACAAGAAGCGTGAGTGAGTGACCTGAGTCAAATGTGTACTTTATATTGAAGCTTTAATGCACAGTGTTTGCTTTAGATTTCACGACTGGATGTTTTGTACTACTTAGAGAGCGGCATGTTGTTTACTTAGAATAGGTTTGCTCTCACTAAGTGGTTAAGTTCAATTTATATGCCCGTACACGGAAAATGACGAAAGGAACAGCGTAACATCGAACAGGATTAGTTGCACAACATACTATTACAAATTCGAATCTTAAATCTAAATAAAAAATTTGTCAACTCACTTCAGTAGCAAATTGCTGGAGTCCACCAATGTTTATCGGACCTTCCTCGCTCCCGTACAAATTACAGCCCCCAACGCACAAGTCGCTTGTTGGGCATACCATTCCACAAGTCAGACCGAGTGGATTGTCTGAAAATATGGCTTTGGCTGCACCATAGTAGTTCTATTGGAAAAGACATAGTGTTATGGGAAACATATTGTTTTGACGTTGAGTATTGACATATTGTATTGAGTTCTCCAAACCTTTCGCGAAGCAATTTACCGAATTAATTAAGTATATTATAAAGTAAAAAGACGGATCGGTCGGATGTTGGAACAGCTGTAATACCCACAAAGTACTTCCCATTGCACGTATTGCAAGAGAAAAGTATAAATTTTGAACAAATTCAAAAACGTGAACAAAAACAACACCTTATTGAATCGTTGTCTTATGTTATCAATTTTATTTTCGTACTAACAATGTAAAAATAGTAAGGTTTACCACTATACGGTTACCATCAAAGATCTAATATGTTGAATATAAAATGGGTTCATGCTCAGCTACTATAAAAGGTGTTTACTTGGAAACCTCTGTTACAATTGTAGCACAATTCTACAATTCTTTATATAGAATCGTCAGTATAGTTTTAACAATTGCTGTGATTTATCACGATTGAGTTACCGCCAATACGAAGCAACTCAGTTCAGAGAGATCGATAAATGATGTAATAATATTATTGCACCTTATTCGCGATGCTGGTAATGAAGGATTTGATGTCGAGCTGGGTAGGGCAGCTCTTTTGGCATGGTGCATCTGCACATTTCAAACATCTAAAAGAAAAGGAAATAATATCTGGATTAACGATACAATCCTAAATAGTAGGCTACCTATTATATATAATTCAAATAGTAATAATGTAGCATGTTATATATTGGTAATGTATGATTTTCTATACTAACCTTGATGCTTCGCGAAGGGCTCCGCGTTCACTCAAGGTTGTGTGCTTTATGTCATCGAAGTTGTTATCCAATGTTTTGCAACTCTGAATAAAACGGTGTACTGTATAGGTTAATACATAAACTACATGCACAAGATCACTATTTTAGGAATAAATGTTTCAATTTTCTCGGATTCAAATCGGACAACAGATTATTTTTTCTCATTACCCGTCTAAAGCATATACAATTTAGGTAGGCTATTTCCCATGTCACAATTCGTTTTTACTGACATTCCCTTGCAAGCTGTTCGTGTTGTTTATATCTACATCATCTTCCTCGTTTCCCCAATAATTTAATGGTATTTGTCGTATTCCCCACTAATTTATCTCAGAACATATACATTCCCGGCCCCGGTGCATTCCAGTTAACCGTATTATATACTCTATACTATAATGTCAACACACAAATCAACAAACGGGTATGTTTGAAGCAATTTAGAGATAGGATAGAATGCTGGTACATTTATGTCGATGAAGAGGTCGCGCATTCGTGACCAAAAGGTGTCAAATTGACAAAATAAACAAAGGTACACGGACAGTCGTCGCATGGCTTATCCTAAGTTTTACCACCACACTTCATCGAGTTAATGTATAGCTTGCTACAATTTCTAAGTTAACTCAAGGATGCATGCGACGACTGTGTTCCGTGTACCTTCGGTTTGTTTATTTTGCCAATTTGATATCTTTTGGTCCCAAACGCATGACCTCTCGATTAACATAATTGTGTCAGCATTTCATTCTATCTTTACGTGTTCTTCACACATACCTATAATGCTGGGTAACACAAGGACACATTTCTTGCGCGTAATTGAATAGATTTTCGTAATACAAAGTGATATAAATGGCAAATATATATATAGATATAGATATACAGTCGACACCGCTTAATACATCCACCTCGGGCCAGGCGATTTTGGATGTAATAAGCGGTGGTTGTATTAACCGATGTCTACATATCAGTGTAGTTGTGTTACATTATATTCTATGCCAGTACAATTCTTACGGTACGATCCTTATCAAATTGAGCCGAAGTCTAAGACTGTTCAAGCCCAGTCTGTTTGATTGTTCATAATCGGCTATTGTGACGGAGGAAATTGCCGTCCAGCGGAATACGGAATTTTCTAGAATTGTCTTGGGTAGACTCAATAGCCTTGTTAATTGAATTTCTGTTTTGATATCACATGTGCGTTGCCTGCGGAATTAAGCAGTATGGCCGGTGTAATCTTAAGTTTGCTTGATAGACTGGTCAGTCATATTTGTTCTTTGTTCTCATCATAATAAAGCTCGTGCCGTTCTAGCTGTAAGACACTCAACGTAGGTACACGGGACAGTCAAGCTTCAATAATTTCGTAACATCAACTCGCAGTCCCTACAGCTATTGTTTCCGATATATACGATATACATATATTACAAATATATACATATATTTCGTTCATTATATGCCATTATTTGTATACAGTAAAAACAATTTTCCTTCATGGGGAATCGAAAGTGGATGTATTAAGCGGTGGCTGGATGTATTAGGCAGGGTTTTTATAATGGGGAATGAATAGGAAAATTCCGTTCCGAGCAATTTGGATGCAATAAGCGGTTGGTTGTATTAACCGGGGATGTATTACCGGTGGCGACTGTATATATATACTGTATATTCAAAAGTCCACGCAAACGAAGATTCATAGTGGAGTTGCTAGATGATTCGAGTTATTGGATCGATATAACACCTGGTAATTTATGTGTATACGTTCACCGAGACGACTTGCACATGCATAATCGAAAATACGCAATTTACCCTCCCAGCATCGATTTATGTTATGACGTCACTCACATCGGTGATTTTTGTGATATACTATAACTAACCCCTCAATCCAAACGAAGTTATTTGTTGGGGTGTGTAGCCCACCCATCCCATAAATGTTCTATTCTGCGTCTGCAAGTTGTCTTGGTCACGTATGCACGAAAATAACCTAACATATTCTCGTTTGGTAGGCCATTTTAACACTCTGCTAAGTTTTGGCAATTAAACACCCCCCTCACCCCTCACCCCTATACCTACGGTTTTCTAGCGGGGTCAAAATGACCCTCCTAACCCCAAAAGCTGTGATCCGAGTTATTTTCTTACCGAGCACCCCTTATCTGCATTCCGCTTCCAGTGTTTACGAGCTCGTTTTGTAGCAACCGTCGTGGTTAAGGTTGCATGATACTTTGTCCTAGGGTTCAACGCCAAAATATTCTGTGGGAAGAAGAGAGTTTAGACGAAAAAGATATACGGTACAGTATTTTATCTGTAATGTTATCTGAAATTCAATCAGCCTCGCTCGTTCCAAAAATCACACGACTGAATTAGAATTTAGGAATTTGCTTATGTCCCTGAACGAACAATACGCTTATTTCCGAAAATGACGTACGTGATACAGTCGATGCCGGATATACTGACAACGCGACCGAGACGTTAAAATCGGTTAATATTAGCGTGTACGTAATGTACAAGCGAAGCAAAAATTGAAGCGTATGGAACTACAAGAGCGGACATTTAGAGCAACGTGCTTATTTTTGGAGGGGGAGGGGCAACTAGAATGTTCTAGCCAAATCAATACATACGCATACGGTCCAACGTAACATCTATTTTGTCAGAAATGCGAGTTGTATCACAGCAACAATTTAATCACAAAAAAATGATGAGAGCGATAATACTATGATTAAAACGAATGCTTCTTATATTAGTCGCCTTCGCGTGCTAAGTAATCAGTCGAAGATAATCCCCCGCACAAAATAACTTGAATCAAATACTGTAGTCGACTACAAACACAGCAAACAATATTGGTTGTGCTTCGAGGCTTTCAAAAGTCTACTATCACTGTTTTGTCCCGAGGGTTTATTTTAAACGTCTGAAAGGCAAAGGCATAACTCAGAAAACATTAGATCTCGAAAGCTAAATCAACACAGTACAACAACGCATAAAATACAGGATCTTGCCGTTGTATATCACAAAACTTCATACTTAACATGTGGAACATCTTACCTCAATGTCAGCAAGATCTTTGCTCAGTTTATTGTTAGCTACATAAGCCATGGTACGATAATTTCCGTCGGAAGCTAACTCGAATTCCACAGCCACTACCACCGCAAGCTAGCTATCTGATATACTGAGTTAAATAACTGTTTCTTACCTCGAGAGTTTGCTATTGCAGCAACAATAACGTTCGTAACAGCACGAAACCTCAGAAAGCGCTACACGAAGGCAAGAAATAGATATGCATCAATAATTATAAAACGTCACGCCGTTACCGGGCAACAAGTATAGCTTTTCTAAAACCAGTATGGGAATCGGTGTTTTTGTGAATCATATTCTTCAGCATTTAACGTGATGGTGCAGTGTATTGAAAGTCCACATATATAGTGAGATTGTTCGAATTAAATTTCAGAATTCAAATGAGTTACTACGTATTTATGCAAACACGTATGGATTTGTAGCATCCCTAAGAACGTAATCGAACAGAAAACAGTTCCCTGTGGTGTATGTTTGTGACTTAACGAATATTAATATAACTCTGAATTTTGATTCAGTGTGATCCGATAATGAACTTGACGCTTTAGTTTACTGCACTGTTTCATGCGAAGTCTAAATATCTTATATTTATTAGTAGGTTTAGGTAACTCTTAGTGACGACTAAAAACCCAAAATTTTACTGTATTGCAGATCGCAAACATATATATTTTATACAGGACAAAGCCATAAGGACCATGTAATACTACCTAACCAGAGGCAATGGCAACCAAATTATTCAATGGTGCCCCATTTGGCACCCAAACTGCCAGGTGACATTTATAACTTAAATTCGAATGGGCGGTGTATAGATTTTGTGGATTTCGTTGTGTAAAACGCGATGTCCTATGCTAAAAAATGATTTTCTAATTTATCTATTCTAAATTCTGGTCTCGAAACAAGTTATTTATAATATATCGTATATGTTTAACGGAAGTGTTATACATTAGATTGAACATCAGTAAGGCCAGAAAAATTAGTGCCATTATTACCGGTAACTGTTATATGTTAAGCTAGTGTGATTTTACACCAAACAGCCACTACTGTATTCAAATTGTCTAATGATGTACTAAAACTTCCCCAACCAAACCAAGATAAGGCATGTGTCAGGTGTAAGTCATTGTTACGATGCCAACCCAACAGTATTTTTTCTTTATATGAAAGATTTGATGTCTCATCAGTTCACCCACAGAGCAAAGTTCCAGGAACATTTACTCAAGTTCCATACTGCAAGAAATCAACTGATGAATTGAAAAGAAGGTGGATTTTATCAGATGATATTGATCGATTAGTAATTTAGAAGTTACATTTAACGAATTCCATAGGCTGGGACCGGGCACATATGAAGTCGATGTGGGAAGTTTCAATGAAGCCGAAGTCGGAAGAAGAGCAAATGGGCCAGGATGGAAAAGAGCCTATGAAACAATGAGATTAAGTCAAATTCCACACTTGCTTTACAGGTTAGGGAATTGAAAGCAATTCAAGAAGTGAAGTGTTAATGCAATGAAATTACGAATATTGCATTCATTTTTACAGGCAACAATGGGAGAAAAAATCGGAATTAAAAAAAAAGCTCGGTCCAGGAACTTACAATGTTGATAGATTCGATTTTATTGAAGCTTTGAAGCAAAAACCTTCTAGTTCTCGTGGAATCTGTGCTACCAGGGAACAAAGATTTCGCCATAAGAACTCTGTATGTTGTGCTGAAGAAATAGGAATGAAAAGCAACTTGTGAATATAACTATTTTAAATAAAACACCTTTTTCATTGCTGGTATTGCTTGATGTTGTAGACTGAAGTCCCAGGACCTGGTACATATGGGAAAGGAGGCATACCTGCAGCACAAAAAGAATTCCAAGAAAAAAAATCTGCTAGTACCGTGGGATTGCTTGATGCAGGTATCTTTTATATTTCAACTGACTTGTTAAAAAGTAAGGTTAACAATTGGAATGCCGAGAGAGCATGAATTTTTTTCCACAACCATTACCTGTCCACTTGACGCTTTAGTGAGCCATATACAAAAGGGATGAAGCAGACTGGAATAAAGCATAATTTGTTCAAACGGATGAAAGGAAAAAAAATGACAGTTTACGTTTAATTGATTGTTTTAGGTTCTTCAAAGCATCGGTCACTGCCTACAATGGGATGTGAATTAGCCCCAGGAAGATATGAAAAGCTAAGTTTTACAGATGAAATAATGAAAAAGGTTGTGAGCAAGCGAGGGCCTTATGATTTATTCACTGGAGAACGTAATCAGCCTAACAAAACTGGACACTATGCAAGAGTGGTAATTTTTGAAATGCATATACATGTGAAATAAAGACTTCTGGAAACCAAATTCTTCTGTTCTTAGTCATTGGGTGATCTTGGACCTGGAGAATACAGCCTGCCATCTTTCCTGGACAGATGGAATGATGAGCATCGCAAGAAACATGGTCAACTTGGAAAGGTGCAATAAATATTAATCTTCGACATAAAATAGATGATCCCACCATATCCGTAGTTACAGTCGCAAAAATAAATGAAGAAATAACGATCCATAAGTTTCAAATAGGATGCCAAGCATTTACATAATCACGTTTCCCAGTCGAACGTTCATCAGTCCAGTTCATCAAGCTGTTAGTTAGGTATTGAACCTCACAAATGGGGGGTGTCCGAGAAGAGAAAACGTTGTGATTTAGAAGTGCATGTAAAATATGGTTAATCTAATTTTAATGATTTTTTATTTCAATGCCTTACTGTGCATAATTTATAGAATATACTTCACCATATGCACACATAGTACACAAATATCACGGTATATAAGGGGTTCGCTATTATCAGCGTTGGGTCTTGGAACCTTGCCATATCTTCAGTAATACTATACTTAACTTTCTTTCCCAATCCTAAACCTTCGTTGGTTGTTCGAGTTGGTAGATATAACAGGTACATTTTCTTCTTGTGTCAAATAGAGTTTTCAAGTTTATGTTGGTGATTCACATTACATAGAATATCATTGGTTTCCAATATTTTTAGTTTTGATTACAAATTCCTGGGCGATATGTGTATACATCCCTGTGTAATATAGATATCATTCAACTCTCCTCGAATAAAGCAGGTATACCTTTCACATATCCTATAAAAAGTGGATATGGACTGGCCCTCTCCGCTTCCTAATATTCTACAAGTGTGTCATATTTTTAAAGATATTTGGTGGCAAGCATAGCTAGACAACCTGAGGTTGAACCACTTATATTATACCACCCCCATTTGAAAAATAAAGTTTACCATGACTCATCCGTGCCAAAAACAGATACCTGTGCAAATTTTCAGAGCGCAGAGTCGGGAACTTGAGGAGTTATGCACACACACACACAGTTTCTTCTTTATTTATGAGATAGTACCTAGTTCTTTTTTTTCAGCCTTTTCTGTTCATTAGGTCAAGCAATATCCGGATATACCAACTGATCGCATTTATTGCTGCACTCTCTCTCAATGTCCAAAGATCTCTGGATTCCCAGCTCCTAATTCATATGATGCAAAAACTCCAGCGTCTCCTGGTGGGAAAAATCTTCCTCCTTACTTGTCTTCAGCAGAGAGATTCGACAAGCGTGCAAATAGATTCTTTACAGGAAATATGGTGTGTTACAGATTTATTATCATTGAGCGAGATGGTAGCTAAGTAAGGAATACCTGTACTTAACACTTATGGAATCCTACCATGAAACCAGTAGAGAATCCTAATGTACGCTCTGCATATATCGGTATATTAGGAAATCAGCCAGCCAATGCCAGTTTCTCCAAACTCTATCATACAATAAATTCAACAGGAGGTGGAAATCATGAAGTAGTTGTAGCAATGCCTTACCTGAGTGCCGGTTGTAATAAACAATTGTGTCCATAATATCTGGATTTGAATTCCATATTCGTTGACTAGAATCCTGTTGGAGCTGGACGTTATGATGTAGAGAAGTGGGGAGAAGCTCAACACAGATATAGCTGCGCACATGTATTCAATTCTTCTGCATCTCGCTTCAACACACAGGAACGAAACAGATATTTCAAGTAAGTTCAGCATTCAGTCAATTATTCTATATTGGCTTCGTCCATCTCTTCCATTAAAAATGATGAATTACTGAATTACCACTTCGTCAACAGGGAAAGAGTCCGTGGAAAAGACCTCAAGCTTTCGAATCGTGTCTTTCTTCTGAAGCCAGAAAAATATTTGGTCAATAATATGATTCTGCCAAAAAGCGCTTAAATTATCCTTGTTACTTCAAATTCATCACAGCCATGCTATAGCTATATATTTTCATAATGAGATTATATTTATTATCTTTCTGTTTTGCATAGAACAATTTAATCAATGTGCAAGAGATTATTGGTTACTGAGTGATTATTTTATACCGAATAGTGTGGAAATATAATTTAATGAAATACGATGTATGCCCTGGATAAAATGTTCAATTGTATGAGGATAGGGTGATAGTTATTTCAAGAGGAGACAGTAAAACTTGGATGAATTGCACTTACCTTGCGTAATAAAGCTGTTGTGCTTGCTTGCTTGCTCTTCTGTCACTGCTTTTCACTCTAGAAGGCTAGCGTTATTCACCACTAATAGCTAACATAAGTTTGCTAAACATACGGGGAATACCTTGGGTGAACAATCCATTGGTTCTACAGGAACCACTTCAACAAATGAGAACCAATGCCTTAAATATTGTGCTGAATAGGATGCTTTTACTTGTGTTTGTATGGAAGGATACAAAGAAGGATTAAATATTCAATGTTAATCTTATGGCTTCCTCCTTATATAACTCCAAACCATTTTGCTGCTTTTTGAGAGAGAAAACGTGACATACTAAATTCTGAATAAACTTTCTAAATATGTACACTGCAACACCAACTGCAACCATTGTACATGGCTAATAGTGTAGTACCACAAAATGAAAAGAAGCAAAATGAATTTTCTGTCAACAGAACACAAAAAATCAAATGTTTGTGTACATTAAATTCAAAACATATACATATGTGATGCAAAGTAAGGGTAAACAAAACAAAATAATGTTACAGAGTAGGGCAGTTTAGCGGCATTGTTAATTATTCAAAGTATCACAACAGCACAGGATGGTCTCAGTCTCAGTCCATAGACCTATTAACCCCGTCATGAAATGAACAGTTGGGATGGTTTGTTACATCTCCCTCGATACAATTACACTACAACGGTTAAAATAACAGCAATATTATGCATGAACATGCTTGCCTTTCAAACTGTAGAAAGGAATAAGCAAAGACACGACATAGTTCAAGTGGCAAGGTTGACTGCAACACTAGTATTTCAAATTATGAAGCAAAATAGATCGATAACAAACGCGATAGTAAAAGCTTGAGAACATCTTATCTGCTATCTCACACCGCAGAACAATGACAGACGACGCATTCAGACAATTTCAATGTTCCGAAATACTAGTCCTCTTTACTCAAGATCTTTGTAGTCAAATTCAATGATAGGTTGAGTGTGATTTAGTCGATCGTCAGCCCGATACTCTGTAAAAGGTCGACCGCACTAAATTAGTTATACTCACAGATAACAGGAGTTGTGTAGTAATGGGGGAGAAAACTACAAATCATATTTAGCATATCACTGTTAAAAGGACTACGATAGTAAGTCGCATCATGCTCAGTCACATCTAAATCTATAGCATTTATTCATTGGCTCTTGAGGACGATTGAGGCCGAATTCTTACCAGACGGATCAGAGCTTATCAATAATGTTCCTTTCGCATAATTTTTTTTTAAGTATTGCTCCGATCGTTAATGTAGAAAATTCTACAGTGCAGTTCCAAAAGATCTAATTACATGATTATCAATGACAAAATAAACACCAATTTGATTCAAATGGATTAAGTTAACCAAAATGAAACTACAGAATCGTATAGATAACATATCGTTCTTAACGCATTAAGGTACTCACGCGGTGATATCAATACAGTTAAATCTCATTTAAAACCATCCCAGTAAGCATCAATACGTTTAACGTCGTAAGAATAATAAATATTTTATATAGTGGAGGAGATTCATCTTCAGTGGTAATCGTGTGACCAAAGTTCCTTCGCATTTGGGAAATTTAATAGTATACAGTTAGGAACAGGACGTATCTGTTCGGTTTGGTTTTCAACATACTGATTTTATTCCTTGAGCAATGAATTGGTAGACCCAATACATAAGGAAGTCGGAAACACTACAATTTCAGTTATGATATTACAATAATAATAATTACCTCTTTCACATAGGGGTCTTCGAGTTTTGTTGCATGGGACGAGTTGCCATCGTTGAAGAGAATTTATTTCACCACAATACGTTTCTCTATGGAATATCATAAGATTTTATTGCATACTAACTGTTGTCATAATACCACGGAAATATTCAGAAGAGTTGTCATACCTGTTTTTCAATTTGTTTCTTTGACTTGAAGGGAAACGTTCAATATCGCCAGGTAAATAAACGGAGCCATTTGACCATGTCAATGTTCCATTGTGGTGTTTAACAAGCCCAATCCAGAAATGACGACTGAATTCAAAACTTCGAATGACATTGTGAACGTATCTGAAATAACGTTTTTTTAGGTTAAATATAGATGACCTTTACAGTACTGCTCTGTATTGTACATCCATATTTAGCTTTACATTAGTATGTATTAGCCTATATATTCTACCTCATCTCATCCTCGTTTCTGAATACTGCGAGTTTGGCTTTTATTTCGTTACATACTTTGATGCTTTTTGCGTAGGTCATTCTGTCACGGCCCAAATGGAACATTTTATTAGAAGTCTTGTACGCAAACCAGTTAGCATATTCGCAATCTTGTTGACCTCGTCGCCCTGCAAATAATCATATATTATATCTACTCATAATGTATGCATGTTATGCAGTACTGACTTTTCCTTTTAAAGTCAAATCGTTTCTGTTATTGTCTATTTGCACTAGTGGATAATCCAGTGATATAATGATGTAATCAGTTTTCAATGATCTTGGGTAATATACCGTTTTTCTTGTGTAGCCATTGGAGCCTCTGAATTTTCTTTCTGTCTGCTTCTTGATATCTTCGGACAGTCCGTAAGGTTCGAGTTAAATTCCTATTCATGAGCTCGATGAACACACCTCGATTCTTCAATTCTGCTGATTTTGAAATGCAAGACGCCAAGTACTTTCTACTTGTCAACTGTTTGCTTTCTGACGACAACAAATTTGCTTTGATATCTGTGAAAACATCAAAAATAGAAGTAAGAAAAAGTACGAAGGTCGCATTGCGGTAATGACCTATCGCTAGTCACGTGTAATTTTTCATGGAATGGAACTCAATGAGATTAGATTTTATTGAGTCAACAGACTCGAACTTGTATTTGATTCGAGTTTTTTACAGGTGATATTGGTTCAACTTGAGTGGTCAAGGCTGCATGTTCGAAAAAGTATACAGAAGAACCACAGTTTACAGATTTCGGATACAGCGAGAAAATAATTTTAACTTAATAAGTCTTCATCATTTGAAATTCCTAGTGCAAACAGTGGATGACATTTTCAATTCACGTAATTATCGATTGACTACAATAATTATATAAAAGTATATAAATATAAATATGAAATTTCGATTTATTTGAAAAATCTATATTATAATCTGTTTGAAGACAACGTTGGTATTTTTCATTGTCATTCAACGTGACATTTTACATTCGTCAACAACAACATGAATACAATGTCGGTATTGTGCATTCAAACGAACTTACCCTTCATTTGTTCAGAATATTGTACTTTTAACGACTCTTTGTCTTTTTCACATTCACTCAATACATAGGATTCGTTATCGTCAACTTCCATGCTGGTTACATATTTGCCGTTGTACTCGGGATTGTGATCCCTCACATTCGTCTCACAATCAATGACAGTGTAATTCACTTTGTTCACAATATCGCTTCTTCGCTGCTCTGCTTCGTTTCGAGCTTGCTTTTCGTGATGCAACCTAGAAAGCGTGAACATTTTCAAAGAAAGCAATAAGTTGAACTATATTTAATGGCACAATCAATACATCGAAACAAAAGTGCTGCTGAACGTCTGCAAACCTCGCCTATTCAGCTTAGAATAGAACACTTCGGTACAGCAAGCGCATTTACATTATAGCATTTCCATGTGATTAATTTTACATCTATGTTCATCCACCCCATAAACGGAGTGAAGAGAAGTAATATAAGTAGTACTGCATTTTAGTTTTGACGATATTCACAGTTTAGTTAAAGCATTTTTTATCTCGATTTCCTTATTCAGATATCCAACAAAACGTCAGAGAATGTCACTTACTGCTTCCTAACTTCTGTTTCCTTATATTGACAGTCACGAAGAGCATAAATTGTATCTCTGTAAAGCCTGGTCGCCGCTTTCTTTGTGTGTTCGAAACTCATAATTTTGTTTGTTATGAAGCTGTAATTGCCTCTGAGAATGGTTCTGTCGCGTAAGCAAAGCGAAAAATTATGCTTAACTTCTCGGAAATCTGTTTGAAGGTAGGCAATAGTTTCGTTTTGCTTTTTCACAACTTTGTTTAGTCTTGCGATTTCAATTGTCAGTTCATTCAAATCCTTTTCTTCGGCGTCTGCGAACGATATTGATATCAGGATATAACGGTGCAAAGACCAAAGAAAACCAAAGCATTTCTAAAAGTATAAGGTCTTACTTTCACTTTCGCGAGCGTTAGTTTTCCCGTTTAAGGTACCATGACTTCCAGGTTCATGCTTTCCTTCTGAGTGTCTTTTCGTGTGGGAGCTTTTTATAATACATAAAAACACGGAGCTATCGAAAATGTTTTGGGAAACTATGCGTGACTACCAAATAATATAAGAATATATTATTTTACGGTATTAAAAGCAATGATACAATACAATAATATGTAATACAATTATTACCTATCTGTGGTGGTCCAATCGCAGTAGGGGTCTTTAATAGATTCGCACTCCAGGCAGTCTTCTGATGGAGAACACAGTTTTAGGGGCAACTGCACTACTGAGACATCGGTCGTGACCAAAATATTATTGTTAGATTTTATCACAGTCTTGACAGACTCTTGAGATGATTGATTCTAAAAAACAAAAAATTACTTGACTCATTAGCAGTCATTACAAGAAATTCAATGAAAAACACATTTTAGTCGTTAAAACTTTTTGGTAAATAGAAAACATTGAGGAATGTTTATTGACAATGAAAATGGTAGCAAGAGCCAAAAAGTACTTGACTCATCAGCAGTCATTACAAGAAATTCAATGGAAAAAAGATTTTAGTCATTAAAACTTTTTTGTAAATAGAAAACATCGAAAAATGTGTTTATAGACAATGGAAATGGTGGCACGGTATATTACATGTAATACATGGATCAATGGTTTATTCATTTTAAACTGTTATAACTGTTTAGTTATCAGTTTTTAACATATTGTTTTTTAAATAATATTGACTATTTTTTCGTACTATGATTGGAGAAATGGCACAGGCTAAAAATACATATGACGGTAGCGTACAGTAAACTTACTTGAAAAACATGCTTGGGTGAAAGAATCCATTTAATACTCCTGTTGCTAACAGAGAATGCTTCTCGGTGAATGTATCCATTTTCTGGTGAATGAATAAAGAATCGTGAGAGCTCGAAGGTATTCACTAACAATACGATCAATTATTTTTTAATTTGATATGCATCAGGTGGATTGACAACAAGTAACCTGAGTCGACGAAAGCCGTGTGTAACTTAAACGTTGATATCATATAGCCAGCCTACTTACGTTAAAATGATCGCCAGTCTGGAATGTGTATTGTAAAGTTAACGCTAGACAATTACAGGATTACAGGATTACTTTTTCATGCTATAGTTTCTGTAATACGAGCAAGCATTTTTTTGCGTTCATTCAAATAATATAGAAGACTTTTGCATCTTGAATAAAACAACATCCAGTTTAAGCGTAGGTAATTCTTGCTCCATACATATCTCTAGCTGGTAAAGAAACCACACTACTCTATGCAAACTGTACATTAGATTAGCCCTCCCAGAATATTTTTTACTCTGACCCCGTCTTATCTGCGCCCAAAATAAATAAAAAAAAGTGGCTAACATCGTGATTTGCATGAACGAAAAGCTTTCCCCATTTCTAGAAGTTCCTTTTACGTCTTATATGCCGCTAACAACCAACGGGGAGTACGATAATTTCTTTCTTTTTCATTACGAACGTGGCATGTGCGACTGTGGGAGTGTATGAAGTTCGAATTCTCATGTTTATTTTCGCTTGATATGCGCCCTATAGGATGTATGCGCCTTATCTTTGATCATATCTTACGATTTCTTTTAATTAGAGGATGCGTTGTACATGCCGGAAGTTACGGTACATGTTTTTAAGACATTTCCTAATTCTGGAACACAGCTCATTGATAATCACTTTGTTAAGACGATTTAAAATAAATAGTACACGGCACAAGGCTCGGGAATTTTCATTGTGTGCAAGCTTTAGTACAACTTGTGACAACAGTCTTTCAAATCAACCAATATGTATAATTATTAAGAATTATAGAAGCAATGAAATAGTATTCAAAGTATTGGTAATTATATCATATGCATAGTGCTGCGTGATTTGTAATAATACTGACTGTTATCGGCTATAGTGTACCTGTAATATAGTGGACTACGTCATATTCCCTTTCCACACTCTTTCCCTCGACTCTTTCCGTTTTTGGTATTCTGTCGACAATAATGAATTTAAATCTCATTCCGGATTTTTGATTAATAGCCGATTCATCACGCGGAGTTAATATCCCAACTTTCAGCGGGTGTTTCTCGCAAAACGATAATCTGCAAGACGAAATGATACAGTGTTACATGAAATTCAATCTGTGCTGGAAGTTGCATATATTTATATATAACATAAAATAATCTCTCAACTCTCCATAATACATTATGGAATATGGGTTACTGGAACTTCGATTCTAGGGTTTCATATAATTCATCTTTTTTTTTGATTTATGTTGTTCGCTAGAAGTGTCTATTTTGAATGTCAATTGCGAGTTATGACATTCACTCAAGTGTATTTTATCTATAACATCGTAGTATATATATATATATATATATGTAAATATACAGAATTTTGTAATCTTTTTTATTTAGATTTCCCAATCTAGTATTTTGCACGGCGACGGCTGATGTCTGCCAAAAGACTGTTAAACTATCACGGATTAGACAACCTTGCCAAATGACCTCTTCCTGCTTTGGTACGTATACCGTTATATGCAGTCTTAAAGTTGCGAGAAAATTGAATGCCACATGTAGCACGGCAGTAATTAATTAAAAAACTTTATCTTTACTGATAACATTAGCAAACATGAATACTGTACTGCGCATTAGACAGCGTCGTCGTGTCTTTTACACAGGACCCTGGAGGCGGCCCGGAATTCTCGTTATAATACGAGAATAAATTGCCGGTGTCCAACCCGGCTGCATTCCAGTACTTCTTTGTTTGTAGGGCTTTCTCTATGTCATGCATATGGAACACGCATGTGGCAGTTACATCAGAAGCTCCGCTGTAACGAAAGATAGAGATTTATAAACAGTGTCCAATGAACGCGGGCAGAAAATTATTAGGAATGAGCGACTAACTCCGGTGTGGTAAATATCGCATACAATGTTGGATTGCTTGGATCTTCAGCGTTCGGTACCAAGAAGCTGCTTTCTGGAAACAAAATATCTTTTACTGAGCGAAACAATGAAATAGGTTCCTAAGAACTAAAACTGAACTCACTTACGTATATAGTGTTACAGCAATTAGTTCTAACCTACTGCTAGATCTACAGTTCGTACCATCAGTTGGCATTATCAATAAACGTTTGGTAGACCTTACCAGCCATCCATCAACATCGAACATGTACTGTTGGTAACGTTTTATCTTTTTACACTAGAACTATTCATAACACACAGATACAGACGTCATTTAAAGGTTGTTGAAGTATTATGCAATATAGGGTAAATAGAACCATGGTTTTTTATTTCTTCATACGTATACGTATTAACATAGACTTTCACCACCATTCCAATTGTTAATCAATCAATCCACTATTCAATATCAATCAACGAACCATCTATAAAAGTCTTAACAACAAGGGGAAGGGCAAATTTCTAAACGTTGTACCTGAACGAAGGAAAATCGGAAAACGGTAGTATAAAGCATTAAAATTCATATATATACTTGAATAGTAAAAATCCGATTAAGAGACTAACAGTGGCATACAGGAACTTTACTTGCCTAAATATTAAAATCATCATTAAATCTGTAACTATCAGAAAAGATCAGAGAGGTAAAATTTGAAAAGTTGATAATTGAGTTAAACTCATCTATGCTTTTGAGAGCCAAAGAACATGTGCGTACTTAATTTATTCAGATTTGTATCCTGGGAAATCGCTTGGTAATCGTGCTAAGTGCTTAGTTGGGCTTTGTAGTAACCAAGAAACTCTTGATTTCCAACGGATTGGTTATACTTTACCTGCTATTGTATTGTAAACCTATGTATTGTAGGGGTAAAATGGGGGTAAAATTTCATTCCCAGCACCAAATGATCACTACCCCGAATTGTTTATTGTTTATAGGGTACTACTAGGGCGTAGTTCATTTTACAAAGAAGAAAAGCAGGTCAGTTCATCTTACTTATTATTAGGGTGAAAACATATCACTTTCAAATCATGACATGATTTGAACCGGACTTTTCCGTAACAGCACTCGTTCCGATTTAACATTTAGGTAGAAATGTTTATTTGATTGATAATTTTGACAAACTATTTGGAAATCGCTTCCAGAAAAAAACGTGCTGCCATTTTCAAATGACAGCAGCAGACTTCTAGAAAATGAATAGGTTCTTGGAAGACGATACCCAATATATTTTAACACTTACACCCAATTTATAGTAGATTAAAACCGAAGTGAAACTGAATTGGGAAACATTTGGCATAGTACTGTAGAAAATATTGGCGGTGCACGTTTCCGTCGCTTATTTAGTATTAGATCCATAACAACAACATATTTGTTGGGATCGGGATTGCTAAGAGAGCTAATAGTGGTTGATACCAAAATATTCAGGTCATCGTTCACTTAGTGAAAATCTTTGTAGACATAAAAGCATTTTGAAGTCTTTGAAGTGTCTTAGTTCGTTGTAATAATATCAGAGGGCAAATGGATTCAATTTCTAAGGAATGCATCGTCCAGTGTACACATGTGACCAACTCTTCTATCAAATGCGCTTTTCAAATGTGGTTTACTTTTCTCACAAACACACTGTCCTTTAGGGTCATTTAGGATATTATGATGTAAACAGAGCGGCGTTACTTTTTTATGCTGGAATGAACAACTGGAACGAATCAATCGTGACAGATGTAGTTCTGATAGTTGCCGAAAACACTCGAGTCAGCTTTAGATACCCTATCAACCTGAACGGTACTTACAACTATTGATAAGCCCTATTATTAATTAAGTTAATAGTTTACGGGTGACTAAAGTTAAACACCAACAGCAACAGCAACAGCAAAAACTACTTACGTAAATTATCATAATAGTACGGAATTGATTGCTTATCCTCGGCCTTCATCGGAACTGGGCAAGCGATTCTCAATTTTGCAAAGGTTGTAAATTTGTTGTTCAAAACGTACGACCGTCCCCCATGGTCATTCTGAAATCATAATAACATGAAATTAAGATATTAAAATTTCTATCTGATGTAATACGATATCACAGTGGACATAGGAGATCTGCAACACGAGAACGAAAGGTGAAATATGTCGGTTAATATGTTTTTATAACGTCATTATCTTTATACCTTTCCTTATGCTCACGGAAAATCATTGACCACTGTACCCGGTACAGGTCAGTATCTAAAGAATTTTATAAATAGCTTATCTCACGACATGAACCAGATTTTGAATTGAATTAGGCAAGCGATATCTTTTGAATGAAAGATGAGCCATATAACAGAAGGTAGCTGAAATAGTAGTACTACAAAGCAAATAGAAATACATAATAAATATAGATTTATTCCACGGATTTATTATACGGAGTAAAACGGATAGAACGGATAGGCAAGTTCGGAATTCTTTTCGTGTTTATACATTACTGTGTATTTTCTCTTTCAGAATTTTTAGAATTGTCCAGAAGAAAACTACCATTCTTAAGAAAAATTTAATTCCCAGAGAGGAAAACACGAGTAGTATTAAAGTTGTCTTTTTTGTATTACGAAAATTACCGTGCATATCGAAGCAATGCGAGAATACGTAAGCTTAGGTAACTCGTCCTCTTGGTCATCTCCGCGAACAAAAAACTGACTTGGTATTTCTTCCGCTTTTTCGCGAAATAATACGTACACTTTTCCTTGATCGTCGTTCGCGGGAATGTTGAACGTAGACACGAAATGCGGATCTGGCAAAATAAAATAGGATAAAGTTAAGATTCCATCCTGACTGGCATTCTGCTGTAGACAAAATACAAATCTGTCAGAAAATCAAAGGTTAATGAACATAATTAACGGCACCGCTTCAACGTAACGGATATTGTTGCGCTTAGATAGGAGTTCTTATATTACTACGGTGCCATTTGATTATCAAGGGGTTCAGCTGCGAGGATTCATAATCAACTTTTATTGTGCATATTTTTCATTTTCGCCCGGGGTCATCACAAGAATCAAAATACTATTATTTGGACATTCACAGCACACAGCGTCTAATATCTAATTCGCTTGTCGCACTCAATGATATTAAAGGCAACAACTAGATCGAGAAATCGTAATAAATCATGTATGAAGCATTACAAAAGAACGTCCGGATTACCTATTTAGAGTTTCTTTTTACCTATACGTGTACAGTACGCCACGTCAACATTCTTAGAAGCTTCAAAATGTTTTCTACAGTATGTATTTGTATACATAAATGTGGTTCTGTAAAAAGAGGTAGCGTCGATTTCCCATGAACACAACCATGCTGTATGATTGTAATCAAATCGTGTCGTCCTTATACATGAATTAACTGTACAGTATTCACCTTTTTAAGCGACCCTTCTTTGTTGGAAACCCGGGGCAAACCCTATATATGCTGTAAAGAAATAATTGACTCTATTGCCAGCATAGTGTTTGACTTAACATTTAACTAGTTTAACTAGTCTTAGGAAACCACTGCTTTAAAAATACTTACCGCTGAGCCAAAACAAATCATTGTTAGTTTTGAGTGTGGCCTCATTCAGAGTTTTGGATATAATACCGTTTGATGCACTAGTGGCAGTAAACAACGTACCGTCTAGAAAAAAACAAAATAAATAGCTTGTTGCCAGCACAAGATTAAATATTCTATAATAATTATACTCGAAACTGCAAAAATAACTTTCGTTAGGGCAGTGTTCCGTGGCTGCGATTCAAAATATGGAATATTAGCAGTGATGCGCCTTAGCGGAGTTTTGGCAACATAGATGGCATTTAAGATACTGCGACGGGCTTGTAAAAAAATGAGTGATGAGAATATTTAATACATGACTTTACCAGGGGAACGGAGGTATTGAGTTACTATCTCGAATTTCTCTAACACGAATTATCGGTAAACTATTAACAATCTATTATGTTGCCGTATTATGACATAGATCTACTGTTTAAGTATGATACCTTAACAAGCATTACGTGATAAGGAAATAATCGCATGAACGTATAACGAATAACGATAGACGAACTTACCAAGTTCCTGTAACATAAATAATAATAATAATAATAATAGTTACGAAGATATATTTAATCTTCACAGTTTCTATTAAAACAATGGTGTATGTGGGTGTACCAATAATCACAGATAAAAATATATCTGCTTTGGAATGATGCCATTGACACATATCCTATCGAATGGTCGTCGCTGTTTGAATGTAGGCTCCTAAGTTTATTTTGATCGTCACGGAAGATATGTGCTTGCCAGCATGTACAAGTATTCCACTTGTATTCTTTATTCGACGCCAAATACATATTTTAATTACGTGAAATTTTTCAGAATTTGGAGCTGAGCCAGCCATAAATATCCTTAACCTAACTCAATGAAAGAACTTAATGGATTAATTCGTCTAGTTAATATTTTCAATGGTTTTTCATGGACATTAAAATTGTGAAATTATCCATCAATGTTATTCACATTGATGGATATTTTCACCGCATGAAATAGAATTTCGAATAGGTAATTTACCTATCATTGTAGAGACGATGGATGAGAATGGTTCGTGAGGTAAATAATTCAAGTTTTGTTCCTCAGCCTTCTCTCCTTGCACTCCTTTAAACTCCTGCAATAATGAATGCATTCACACACTCTCACGAAGTGTTGATTTTGAAAAATTATTACTAAAGAAATTCGGTCCTCATCTGGACCGATTTTATCTTATGGAATCGAGATGGGGCGAAATAACATATTACGTGCTGAGTTCCGCCAAAGGAATTACGTGATAGTATCACAAGCTGCAGTAGCCCCGAGGGATATATTAATACAAACAAACTGCTGAGTATATCTTTGCCTCGCTTTCGAAAACGTTCATGTTGTGGCATTCTTAGAAACCGTCTCCTTTTTAGCATCAGCTAAATTCCTATCAATCGTACTACAGGCTTGTTAAATCTATATATTATAAACTTTATATTTAGCAATATAGATTTAAGAATTTGGCAGCCGTTGCAAACCAATTTTCAATCGACATGATGCAGCACATTAAACAGCATGTCAGTGTTATTTTGATTATATTAAAAATGGCGGTAAAAGTAATGCCCAGTAGTACGTAAGGTTTATATCACAATCCTATGCAGAAAATATCGGGAGCCCCGTTGTAACGGTGAATGCTGAGAGGTACCTAAATAAATCCACTTAGGTCCTAATCTTAAAGCGATAATTTGTTAAATTTGGGTCAAGGAGCATGGCAACTTGAAATATCTTCAGAGCTCTGGTTAATTCAGCAGTATGACATGCGACCTTTAGCAAATATATCTAATTGTGATAATTTGTTAAATTTGGGTCAAGGAGCATGGCAACTTGAAATACCTTCAGAATTATATTTAATTAATCACTATGACATGCGGCCTTTACTAAATATATCAAATTGAAATGAAGAATGATTCGCAGTTAACGTTTTAATAGAGATATATACGAATATACTTGGTAGAAAACGCAACTCTGCGAATCGTTGATCGATTGATCGAGTTACTAGCCATGCTGGCGCAGGCGATTTCCTACCACGAGTGTGGTATGTATTTCCTATAGCACAGGGTACGGGAAGTATTTATATATATAGAATTCCTAATTTAAATTGTCTTTACTAATACTGAATGAAGGAATGGTAATGAACCGTGGTAATGAAACAATTGTAATATGTCAAAGGTTGTCCCTAAACATATTTTACATGTCTCAGTTACATGTAGGCTATTCAGTAGTAGATAGGGAAAATATGTCGTGTGGTTGTGACAGTATGAATAGTAGTAAAATTCCAATCTTGTATACTCATAATAATCACAAAGTGGCGAAATATACACGATCACTGTAGGGTTTATTGAAGAAATCCTTACGTTTTTGTTGATGTATTTGCAAACGGGTCGATAAGCCATGGTTCCACAAGCGTACAGCATTGTGCTATTGACAGAATGGAGTACGCGAATGTAGTTCTTGCAAACGATCTGCGAGACATTGACAAGTCTGTATTAATTGTACAAGATAATCCGATCAAAAACAATGGTAGGAATGATAAGTAGCTATAATGATGCGGAATCAGGCAATACTAAGCAACATACAACAGCTGCGTGAAACGTATTAATTAAATCTAATTAATCGACTCGTACGAGTTTGACATCGGCCAAGAAGATTGAAGGATTATATTGTTAAAGCTTCGTGCTAATTAGTAAGGTAAAGGCATTAACTAACTGCCAACATTCACAAGGCTGAATGCGATATTAGCAGCGAAAGCACAAATCACGTTTTGGATGATATCCCATTCTTTTTATAGGTAGGATCAACAGGAATAATGAAGGGTTTTTATTTATGTGATTGAAAATGATTTATATGCACTAAAGAACTAATGGGAATTTTACGAAGATAGATACTTCTTATTTCTAATAAGATTAATACTGCAGATCAGCCGCCATTATTAATCCGTGAGGACTGTAGGAAAAAATAACGCTAGATTGGGAGTATTTTAATATGCACATTGAGGAATGTTATTTCATCAAACCACCACATATGAAACCATTTTGACAGCAATGAAAAAAATTAACGATCATTCATATTTACATTCTATTTACTTTATTTGTTCAAGAAAAACATGAATACTGAAATAGAACATTTCTAAGTCTGTGAATTCGATCAAATGAAAAAATGATACCATATATGTAAGAAATAAAATATGCAAAATTGAAAATATAAGTAAAATTCAGTACTCACGTCGTCGCCGCGAAAATTTCGACACATGTCAGCATCTTTATCGTTAGGAGCCCAATGTACCTGATGATGATAATTGATGGATTTATTATTTTTGTTTCGTAACAAGAATACAAATTAATTGAGGAAAAAAATATAAGCCCATACAAGTATGGAGCGATAGTATAGTCGATATTCTTAGTATGCTTGTAAGGTTAATAAAATGAGGAAAAGCGGAAACGGAGGACGGGAAACTGGGTAGGATACCAAAATAGGTGTAGGGTTAGGGTTTGCAATTTAATCAATCAATATCCTGCCTTTCCCGCAATATAACCATTTTCCCACTCTTTCATTTTAGGGATGCCCGCAGGGTCAGATTAAGACCTTTAGATGCCCTAAGCGGTTAAAAGTTATTTGTATTCCGATAAGTAATTCAAAATAATTAACCATAAAAATAAAATTCAATTGTTTCCAAATGAAACAAAGCGCTATCCTAATTACCACCACCAACAGCATCACGTACAAAAAATACACATGGAAATATCACCATTTGCACCATATGGTTCATGGTAAATCTGGCATTGGGAAATTTATGTGGTACACTCTTCCCTTGATGTCTTAAACACGTGATAATATGGAATGTTAGATCGCAAACGAAGGTATATATATAATGAACTCTCAAATTTTCTATAAGCGCAGTATTCAGTATTTGTTCAGATGAATTTAATCTATGATGAGTGAGAAGGTCGATCTGCTTAAGTTCCACTGACAAGTAAGCATTCACGTTTCCTTCACATATTGGAAAAAAAGTTTTTGGCATCAACAATAATTGACATTTAAAACAGGTGAAGATAAACGACAAAGGATTATATCGCTTAAAGGATTGCTTGTCACGGCTAGTCACAACTTTATTAAATAATATCCGAACGAAACTATGTCTGAACGGAAGTAAATTTATTGTGGAACTGTTGCTCCTAGGATACTCATACACGATACTCACGTTATTTCAGAACTTCTTGCAGAAGAATGAATAAAATAAATTGCAGAAAATGGGATAGAAATGAATATGTGCTGTATTGTAGGCTGATATTGCAGAACGAATTCTGATTTGCAGCCAATGAAAATTGAAAATGGACATTTTACCATCAAATGCTAGTTAATTATAGACGTAAATAAACATATTCCAATACAGTTTTTGACTGGGGAATTTCGTTAAGCAGGATTATAGAAAGGAAATTGGAAAGACGCTAAAAAACGTGAGCTCTGACTAATCCTAAACCCGGTGCCAAATGTTCGAGCAAACATGAAATAATCATCGTAAGTTTGTTCTTGTATGACTGGTCATAATGAAAGTCTATATATCATACCTTTCCGATCATCAACCTCACGTCAGATGCGTCCAGCATAAAAATAAAATTTACTGCACCCACGAATATGGCGCCAGACGTGTCATCGTAAATTATATTGTGGAAATCCGACGACTCAGTCGATCGAAATATTTTGCGACGCGCATCGAAGTATCTTCCGTCTGCAATAAACAGGTTTCATCATTTAAAAAAAATCTAGCTTGAAATAATCAAAAGTCTTGAATTTGAACTTTACTAAGAAGTAGCCAAATTTAAGGTGATTCACCTCTTATTTCTCTTCTGCTTGTTAAATCGCTGCATTCAACATTTCTCGTAATGAAAACAAAGTAAAAAATAAATGATAAACTCAGATAATACGGTAACATTGTGAGATAAATAATATATGTCTGCAACACAAATACAGACAAAGCTAATTACAGTACTCGTATATTAAACATCAATCATATATACGCATAATCAATGCAATATTGAAGTATCAAATGTAATAGAAACCTGAAAACGCATTTATAAAAAGCATATGACCATTAAAAATTTTTTTTAAAAAGCCTCCGATAAAGATCAGGGGCGTAGCTAGAGTTTGTGCCGCCCGGGTCGGCCACTCCCCCATCCCCCTCACGACGTTCGTCCTTGTTTGTTAACTAAGTAACAGCCTAATAAATGGATTGATGAGCAATGGCCACTACTGTAATGTAATCTGATATTCTGATTACCTGACAAACATACTCAAGACGTAAAACCGGGGGCCACGAAAGCGCGGCAGAAATAACATTTGCTACTATGATAAATCTCATATATATATAAGTCGCATAACTATAAAACCTCAACTTCATACGTAAAATGAAAAGTTGCCGCCCAACGGTTGACCACCCCTTCTCAGATACGCTAGTGATAAAAATTCTAATCATGGATTCTGTTGCCATCTTTGGAAATAGTCAAGTGTTTATGTAACCGATTTTTTCTCATTGTAATTTGCATTTGCAGATTCCAACTAGTAGTTCCAACAAGTAGTTAAAATATCGGGACTTCATAATTAAATAAACGCTAACCAAGTCATCGCTGTACCTATCACGTTTTTGCCATCTTTAGATGAGATTAGCGTTGCAGGGTTGGTGGAACAGAGTCCCAAAAGAGGGAACTGGGAAATTTTTAATTCCTAATATGCAAAACTTAGGTGATCAAATGAGATATCTCCATAAAAAATCTGAGCTACGCGCCCTATTTCCAAATTTGAATTTTGTGAAAAGCAAAACCAAATTCTGGAAGGAACAGAGGAATTTAAAAAGAAACGATCCGAAAATTTTGTCAGCAGAGAAATAAGGTCGTTACCGGCACATGCACGCCGTTCTGGCAGTTGACCAGATAAAATGAGTTCGTTAACACGATCGGTCATGATCACAGACATTTATTTCGCCTATCTCTGTAGTTTACCACCTAACAGAATCATAATACTACAGCACTAGAATACGATGACTTGGTTTCTGCTTCATTGGTACTTCCCTATCTACTCAAACGTGAAGTGAGGATGAAATGGATTTTAAACCAGACCTAGACATCAAATTTATACCCAACCAGCGTATAGAAAACCGTTCAGATGGATTGAAACAACTACCTCGCCTTTGTTATCACCCACAGGAATACGTCGCTGGCTTTTAATACATTGGCAAATTTGGAGAGGCCTAAGATAAATAGAACGGAAAGATGAACGCCGACTAATATTATATTCAGTAAATATTACTTATTTAGATAGTACTACGTATAGTTAGATCATCCAAGTACCCACTGCTTTATCATTATACAACTTAGAACAGACCCTGCCTGAATTAAATCTAAACAACAACATTAGGATTATAAGCATTCCTTCGTGTACTACAAGCCAGATGTATAATACTTCAAAATGTTTACTTATTCATTGTCATTGAATATAAGCTTCATTTCACTAAGTCTCAGGTTACTTGCTAGGTGCATTGACTGATCTGACAATACCGAATGAGTTTGGCAAACACAAACTACCTACCCGTCTTGAGTGCCAAAGCTGAGATAAGTTATCACTTACTTTATTTGTTTATAGGCCATTACTGCGAAGAAAATATACTAAACTCGTTAGATGCGGAAAACTCGTAATCTCGGTCTAACTAAAATCTTGACAAATCGATCTTTAACCTATTCGCATACTAATCCAGGCGGGAGAGACTAATGCAAGAAAAAAGATCTCTCCTCTACGAAGCAAAAACACAGGCCATTACTGCAAAGAAAATGTACTGAACTCGTTAGATGCGGAAAACTCGTAATCTCGGTCTAACTAAAATCTTGACAAATCGATCTTTAACCTATTCGCATACTAATCCAGGCGGGAGAGACTAATGCGAGAAAAAAGATCTCTCCACTACGAAGCAAAAACACAATGGCGGGGTGACTAGTCTCGCTTCAAGCGCTATCCGTGTACATTGGGAATTTTTGGAACCTTAGCTTCCTTCCGCATAAACTTGTAACTGAAGGATATTCTGGTTGCTAGTTTCGGTCGGTATTCTTACTTAACCATTGGCATAGCTTCCGGGAAGTACAGCAGATATGAAATAAATTCCAAAACTTATTCGTGATTTGTCGTACTATCTGATGAACCTGTGCTTGCACTGGAGAATAAAGATCGTAAGAACAACTTTATTAATATTATGAGTTATAATAACACTTGGAAAATCCACGGTCGACGATACATAGCATAATATAGGTATCTAATTTATTTCGTGGTAAAAAATATAGTAGTTGTACACGGAGAATATCCGTAGTGCTCGGAATTAAAATATAATTATGAAAGCAGGAAATTGATTAGGAAATTACAGCGTAGGTAGACATGCAAAACATCATCTATTATTTAAACACACACGATTGTATCACGATAGTAGGTTAGAGAAATACCCTTTTTAAATAACCGGTACATGGGCAAGTTCACTTCTTACGAATTTCCTGACAAAAAAATAACATGATTACGAAGCATTCAGTACATATTCAAACACGCGAATCTTTGAGCACTTCAGCTTTGATAAGTGTCGCAACATTGTATTTTGAACAGCCCTGTTTACACATATCTTTTTAGCCGAATAGCAGTTACCTAGACCAAAAATTTCTTTTTTTACTGTATGCCATTTGGCTCGATTCTGTTATACACTATTAAATGACAAAATACACAAATAACAGGCAAGTAATTTTGGTTATTTTTCATAATATATACACTCTGGCAACGCTCAGACACATAAGGGCTCCAGGCCAAACAGCGTTCGCATTCACTGACCGCAGTCGCATGAAACATCAACAACAATGAAGTTGCTATCATAAACAAACGATACGAAGTAAACTAGGTGCTATATATGTTACAGTGGGATTGTGAAAATCCCAAAGTAATAATAATCCCGTTTTCGTCAGGGATTCAAACCTAAACCCTGAAATTTTAGGAATTACATAAAATCGCTGACAAAAACGAAGATTTCACGAAATCCCTGGTTTTATAATCTTACTGTAACATACATACGTATTAGGGACATTATGATGCTGTATACGCTTGAATAGTTTATTTTTCCTACCCAGTCTTTTCAAATAGAAAACTACAGTACAGTAGCAAACAATAGCTGTCAGTTAATTCAAATATTTCATCAGTTTATGTGGTTGGTTCCTCGCATCGATAATGTAATACAATGCAAGAATACAACATATGACAATAACAATTTGTCACATCTACGACTGCTTGCTTAATTCAATAGCATATTCCAAGTCCTTCTGCTCTTGAATGCGTAACCTTTCTTTCCTTTCTCTCTCGGCCTCCTTACTTTGTTCAGCTGCCCATGCTAACTGCGCTTCCTCGGACATGTCCTGCGAATGACAAAAATTGCCTAATAATTGTTCGACTAATAATGTAATAACTACTATAATAACTTATAAATGGCACTAATCGATTAGCTTCGAATCCTAGAACGTTCTGTGCCCTCGCTCGGTTTCCCTATTAGGCTAGAAATACCACGAATAAACAGTCAATACTCTTCCTCATTAATTATCCATCGCTTTATCATTGCGTCAGTAATTAAGTGACGTAGAAAACTTGAGTAAACGATAATACGATAGAACAGTAGCATAAGAAAAAATACATACATAAGTTGTGTGCAATTAAATCGGGGCATAAAAGCACTTTGCGGTAAAGAAAAGGGACATGACTGACGTAAGTATCGAGATTTTCTGTCGTGACTGACGACGATTATGTTTCTATAGCGCACTTTTCCAAAGTTCACAGAGTATCGATAATTTGTACGATATGAATAGGCTGCCACATAAACCAAGCTAGAGCTACGTGAATATATCATATAGATAAGGAGTTGCTGCACAGACGACTATCTGTATATTCCCACAGTACAACCATATTGCGTAATCAATCTGAGAGACCAATGCCATTAGCGCAATATATTGCATCAACATTCTTAATCAACAATAAGATTTCGCCAGTTTTATCACGAGCTGTTCAGCCTAAAGGTAAATATACACGAGGACACCTGCGCGACGACGTTATGGGAGAGGTTTGTTTGTTTAGCGAGTACAACAGACGACATTTCTAACGAATCATTGTATTCGGATAATTTTTACGAGGGATTAAAGTTGTTACCGCACCTAGGATACCAATATAAAACGAAATATATTTTTTCGCTAAAGGAACGTGGATGATAAATGCTCACAGACGTCCAGTCACTTGGCTATGACGCTTTGCAAACAGTATTTTAAAATGTGGACGTTGAAGTAGCATTGACGTAAGATATGTCTGGCCTTGGGAGAAATGAACCAATTAATTCAATATACATTGTTAGTTGAGGCAATTGCTTCAATTATTTTGACACCAAACGTCTGAGACAAATGCGTAGCAGTCACGTAAATAGTATGAGACATCGTATATAATATTCGACGAAGAGCGGGGGTGAGGTCAGTTGATGCGGACATGAAGGTGATTTCATGCTATAAAAATATATACAAAGAGTAATCTGTGTGAACCACGGAACACCCGACATTTTGTAGCCAGGCGTCGCCTACTTAACATTAAACTTAATATGGGAAACTCGCATTTGTTTCGCTTTAAATTTCGACGTGTAAATGAACTTCCCTTGTCCAATAATACTTTTGAAAACAATTATTGTACAATTAAGGAAATCAAAATCAAATGGAGGAAGCAAACACATGGGCTGTGATCCTACATAACTTAATTAATTACATTGGAGATTCGTTTATTTACTGGGAATGGGCCATGAATCCATGTGTATGTATCGTTAATTGTATCTTACGGAAGATTGTCTTGATGTTCACGTCACAGGGGTTTTTCTTAGATATTTCTCCATTATATTCGATGTAACCTTTCATAAGTTCCGTAATTAAGAAAACAAGAAAACTATCAGTCGACCAGTTGGGCGTTTTAATATTATTCCCTTCAGTTGATTGTACATGTCAGCGGCATATCAAACTTACTAAAGTTCCTTAGAACTTCGTAAAGCTGCCTTCGGTCTGGGAATTGAGGAGGTCCGCAAAGGGAGAAAACGTGCAGAGCTTTACGTTTATGTACTGTATTTTTTCCTACTTTGCGAGCAGATAAGGCGCTATTAGCCGATAAGACGCAGGCACAAGAAACTAGTAACAAAGTTGCGCTTCATAGCCCGGAAATTAAGGTATCTAGTTCCGTAGATCCGAAGCTTCGAAATCAAAAACCTAAACACAAAACGAGGCTGACAGCTTCATTTCTACAGATACCAAGTCATTAAACTTTCACCCACAGAAGGATTCCCAGACGTATAAGATTTTTGAAATAAAAATAAAACAGTCGTTATTTGTTTACGCATAAGGGTTATACTTAAAACTCATTATAGCGTCGCAGACAAGTTTGAATCAACGCCAAGTTATCGTGCCAAGAAAATCACACGAAATCCGGAAGTTTGATACTAATATACTTTTATGTTTAATTCATCAGGAAACACAGGAAGGATAAATATTTTAGGAAAAAGTCCCGACTATTATTTCGTCGCCATTCTAATGATGATAATTTGCCAATAAGTCTTGCTAAGTTCTTCAATAGCGATACGACATTCTGATATGATGGTTTTCCCGACACAAGAACTTTGGCCAGTAAAACGCTTTTCAGCTCAATGAACTTATGGACAAAGACTGTACATGACAAAGCGGAATAGTTTTATGTTAGATATCGCAAAGACATCTTATTCTTTGCAATTATGGGGGTAAGATGGCACAAACTAGTGAGATTTGCGCAGATACCCGATCAATTTAAAGTTGACCTTGACACTAAAAACGATTTAAACTCTAATTTAGATATCTCAAATTGTGCACTTGCAATGAGCAAGAACATAAAAGGACAACATTTTTATTCCTAGCCTGGTGAATGACACTAAACGTGACAAAAACAAGACAAATCTAGATCTGTCTGTCATCCACATCTATTACCAAAATATGATCTAGAAACAGTTAGAACCAACTTGTTAAAAAAAATATTTTAGTTATGTGAGAATAAGCCGTTAATATTTTTATAATTTCCTCTTTCAATATTGATAAAATCTCGTCGACGATAAACTTACAATTTTGAGGTAACATTCCAGAACAACATACATGATGTTTATGATTGAGACTGTACTTACCTTTACACTGGGGTTTACTATCAGTTTACTCGCCTTCTTCTCCGGTTTACTGGTAGTAATCATCGCATTGTTGGTATTGGAATTTGGCATGAAAGCATCTTTAGCAAATAGATCGACTGCATTTGCGTCGGTATCAAGGACACCGCTTGAACCAAATGCTGCCCATGGGTCAGCAGAGGATTGCGGTGTGTTCTGGTAAGAAAATTTTATGGAAATAATCATCAAGTTTTGTAACAAACATTTATATAGTTCAGTTTCATGACATGAAAATATTCAGCAATTATAGATTCCTTGAACATTAGGGCAATACATTGAAAGCCAAGGATGATAAAAGAAAATAACTTATTGAAGACCAGGCTGTATAGCCTAGCTGAAACATGAGCTTTATTGGATATTGAAACAATATTTTGAATATATATTATATCATATGAAATGTAAATAGCTCAGTAAAGTTCTAATGAATTTTCACAAGATTTCGTAGAGGATTAATCATCATATGTAAGGTCCCCACCCAAACTCCTCCTCCAAAATTTCAACCTATGAAAACCTTCCACTCAATATAAACAATTTGTAGCTCTAGGTCATGCATTTAAAACAGACTGACGGATGGAGGAGGAGGGGAGGAGAAATAAACAGATTTTTCCTTTCAACTAAATGTATCTATAATGGTTGTATGGGGCTAGTGTACTTTACCATTGCATGTGTTCAGTGTAACTACAGTTTAATTCCTAAGTTACATTACAGTACTCATTACTGCCTCATTTGTACTACTACAGTATAGAACAGATTCGGGTCTCAAATGTAATTTATGGAGTCAATGTTAAAACAGAGTGCATGTTTTAGCTAGGCTACAAAGACTGGTTTTTCTTCATTCCATTACAATATGCTTTACCCGCTATATCATTATACAGTAGAAACTGCTTAATAAATCCGACCACACATTAAATCCAATTGCCTTGGTACCGAATTTACCGAACCGAAAAAATACCAGGTTAAGAAATCCAAAACGCGCTTTATAAATCCATTTTGTTCATACTAAGTATTCCACTTTCTAAAGATTTTTGTGATAAACTGTCTTAGTGTAATCTCATTCGATCCAAAATGTGATTTGCCAATCTCATCAAATCAAGCATATTCAAACAGGGATTATACCACAGTCAGTTGTGTAACAATTGTGTAAAAGGTAACGAGGGATTATGTTTCATTCAATGAAAAGCAAAAAAGGATGATCATCTTAGAGTGACATTTACACCCAAACAAACCACGTTGGTTCAGTTTTTTGCAACACATCATTCATAAATACACTACTAAATTATTTGTGTTTCTTCTTGTACTCATTTTTATCTTCCCGGTTAATAAATCCTCCACTTATTTAATCCAAATCGCCTGAGGGATTTGGAGGGTGGATTTATTAAGTGGTTTCTACTGTACATGGTAATTCGACAATAATATGACTGAATGTAATAAATAATATTTTCTACTTAACAAGTTATCATCAAATCATAAACTAATATCGGGCAATATTTAATGCATAGAAGATTTAACATTTCATGCCAAATGATAAATCCGAAAAAGTGCTGAAATAATAAACAAATGTTACCTGAGATGAAATTTTGTCCATGTCATTGAATAAACTGACACTATTATCTTGATCAAAGAACGTAGCAGAAAATGCTTCACTTGAACTCGACTCAGTTTGCTTGGCACCACCTTGAAAGGAAATATAGCTTAAGGCATGACAGCTAATAATTGTTGGTGCATTTGCCAATCTAGATACAAGGACAAAACATTTTATCGAGGAGACATATATATATATCAAAGATAGAATTCCGTTTCGCATGTTTTGCGATTTGACTACATTGATACTAACAGCAACCTTATCAGACACTAGCATAGCGGCTTTGCCTGGGTAAGCCTTTAAGAGTAAAGCTCTTGTAACAAACAAACATACATACATACTTTATTTATTATATAGATCAGTGTTTCCCAAACTTTTTTGTACTAGCGCCACCTCGGACTCTTTAGGAGTTTTTCATATGGCCCCCATTTCTAAAATTTATTCATAAGTTACAGCACACAAATTTTTAAAACAAATGAAGTCCTGGGTAATGTTTTATAAACCTACATTTAGTCTTCTAAAAGTCTACACCACGAATTTAGAAGGAGAAATATAAAAAAATGTTAATGTAAAGTGAGCATTGGGATAATATACTAGCATAAATGTACTACTTGTTACTATTCTTTGTGAACAATTTATAGAATTGTAGCTTATAGTGTATTTCACATAGTAATATTTAAATTTATGATACGATGTATTTTAGATAACGCCCCCTTATGTGTGTTCAGCACCCCCCAAGTGAAGAAAAGATTCACAACGCACCCTGGTAACTCACCAACGCCCACAAGGGGGCGTTATCACCCACTTTGGGAATCACTGATATAGATAAATGATTCTGGTAAGGGTTATTGGAGACTTAATATGTTAGTGCTGCATCCATATCAGGATAGAGTAATGTAAGATTTGAGACATCAAATTTTTTTGGAGGTCTAAAGTGTTTTCTATTCTGGAATCATTACTTATATAAATATATTGCAAAGCTTGTACCAAACCACAGCTAAGCAACATCTTTAGACTTTGCATAGAGTCCATTAACTGCTATATGTTGCATATTTGCAAACGCAGTGTGAACCACTAGATTGATATTGCCCACGGTGAATGTTATGTTTCGTTAACTGCCGACATCTGTTAAATTGAATTTACATCGACTACTCCAGAATGGTTTGAGATTCTCTTAGATTTTAAATTCTATTTTGTACAATTCTAATTGAGCAATTTCAGTAATGCCGAAGCAGCAAATATTCTAAATACATCAAATAATATGGCACTGTAACCAAGGAGTAAAAATGTGGAAAGTGGGAAGCTCTTTGCAGGGAATTTGCCTATTTCCTAGAAATTTGAGTAAATAAGATATATACTTTTACTTGGCTTCGGATGAGATTTTGGCTATTACAGCCTTATAAAGTTAAAATATTGGGATTTTTTTGTGTTCCACAGCACACATACCACAGCATAAACATTGTGTCATATACAACATCTAAAGTGTCGTATACTTATGGTTTCGGAGAACATGCAATTATTATTTACATAAAGTATTGAGGAAATGTTAATCACTAGATAGCATATTATTCATAAGGGATTAAGTGCTTTTGAATAGCTTTCCGTAATAGGGAATTACTGGCATGGATATTACTGAAATACCCAACATATATGACAGTATTGGATTACTAGTCACTGATATTTTCTATTTTTGTCATTCGTAGTAATAACATAATTAAGCGGTCAATCCTGTGCATCATTTAATTTACAGAGTTCGATTTCGTTATGACGTTCCCATAAAAATCATGAATGCACAAACATTAAACCCACGCAGCATATTGTACAAGCCTCGAGCCGTATACGTGAAGCCAATTGGATTTAAGTTTTATTTGAGAGCAGAAAAGAGAATATAAAACAAATATTCCTGGTGAGTGATTCATGGTGAAAAAACCTACTTGATGATAGATTCCAAATCAGGTTCAAGCACATCAAGGAGGCTCATTAGAACATTAAGCATGACAGCATTGACTACAGTGCTGAAATGCATACTGTAAGCAAATTTATATTACGCATATATATTTTTTCAAATTTACTCAAGTTAACAACTACAGATAGTAATCGTAATCATGCTCGAACTAACTTGCCTGTGGCGACAGCATTAAAGAATTGATTTGATACAGTCATGAGTCACCATGTCTTAGCATGGAACGCATACCTGTGGATTGGTTATAAGATTAACAGCAACCTTTTGTTTATGTGGCATTTAATTTACTTGTATGTGTGTGGGGAACGGAAATCAGTTGAATCATGCGCCTTCATTAAATCGATGATTCAACAACTAAACCTCCAAAGAAACTACCGGTATATATGTAGCAATGATCTTTCAGTATGTTTGCTCCATAGCATAGCAAAAATGGTGCATCATAACGAAACATTTGTAACACATCAAATTTACCAGAGGAACAACAATCCCTACAATCTTACCAACAGTCGTAGCATGCGATACCGTGTTTGAAGAAGAAAAAGGGCTGGAATCTCCGAAAGGGTCGGAACTAAACAAGGAAGTTTTGGTTTCGCTTGCAAAGGGATCATCTTTCGACACACTGAAGTCACTACTAGTCTGAAAAACATCCGTTTTGAATTCCAACGAATTTTCCACTTTCAAACCACTGATATCGAAATCAGCAAAAGGATCACCTGTAATATTTGAGTTTGACAAATGACATTTAGCTTGAGGTCTTATCTTCTAAACTAATATAGATACTTTACACATTATGCATTGAATTACACCAGAGGAATGTCTATGATAGGTACTTAGTATCAGGTATATACCTAATACCTAATTTTGTATTAAAGAATATATGGAGGTGAAAAGATGAAATAACTTTTGAGCAGGGGAGATTTTTATAAATCATTTTTTTGAAATTGCCAAAGTAAAAAAATGTTGAACAATGCAATAAATATTCATGTAATGTAACCTTGATTTAATGGCATAATTTTCTGTACAATACCAACAACTCAAAGACTTACTCTTGAAGGCACTTTCCGAAGCAAATGGATCACTTCCTTTAAAGGGATCTTGAAAACTTGTGTCTGTCTTCTAGAAAAAAATAATGTTTTTCAAGCACCGATTTTACAAGCAGTAATTCTAATACTCAGGTCACTGTTGAAAGTTGAATATTTTTTTAAAATTGTTATCCGATAAATATTAATAGTTCTGTGAATATTACAGCACAAGCAATATTCCACCCATTTTACCATAATTCTTCACTTGTGGTTAAAAAAGACCTGACAGTTTCTAAGCACTTACACACTGCTTACACTGTATGAGGTATCTGTAGAGGATTTAGGAGAAAATTGGGTACCAAACATGAAATGATATCTTGTAGTAAAATGTATAAAAATGATGTAACGTGACCTCTGAGCTCTTACTATTTCAGTTATGTTGTAGTACAAGCTTTATTATTATTCCTCATAAAATCATTCAAATCCACATAATGAGCAATAAAAGCTAAGGATTATTCTTCTAGATTTCCCTCAGTGGATGATCTACAGAGGTGCATTCCATACAGTACCCTGTGAATCACTAGCTGTAACTTGAATTGGATTCTACCATTGTACTAACCTGTGTATCTGGGGTAGTTTTCACAATTTCTGAATCAGCTATAAATAAAGGAAATAGGTTGAAATGATACACATATGTATGAAAGCCTACTAACAATACATATTAAACATCTGTGTTATAACATACATTTCAGGGCTGCAACTGCCTTGTCGTATTGGGCAATATTGGAAGTCACTGTCTTTTGCTGCTCGGTGAGGGCACTTATTTGATTCTTAACCTGAAGAGAGGGTAAAGGTTATGAGAAACATCGAGTACAGTTGTAATTAAGGTCAGAGCTGCACCCGCATATCAAATAACAGGCTATGATGTGAAAGCAAAAAGCAGCTCCACACAGGAATCAGGGAATATACATGAGTGAGACAACGTAACAATTGCCTTGGGACTGAATTTTCGCATTAAAAAATACCCAGTTAAACAGATGATCATCTTAGAGTGACATTTAAACCCATACAAACCTCGTTTCATTTTTTTACATCACATGATTCATAAATACACTACTAAATTATTTGTGTTTCTTTTTATA
This sequence comes from Halocynthia roretzi, assembly GCA_013436055.1. Taxonomy (NCBI): domain Eukaryota; kingdom Metazoa; phylum Chordata; class Ascidiacea; order Stolidobranchia; family Pyuridae; genus Halocynthia; species Halocynthia roretzi. The sequence continues at coordinate 250,979 of QRAM01000075.1, read as the reverse complement.
CTCATTTTTATCTTCTTGGTTAAAATAAACCCCGCTCTTATTAAATATCCAAAATCGCCTGGGACGGAGGTGGATTTATTAGGCGGATTTTACTGTATTCCTTGATTTGCATGAAAATTATATTCCAAAATAAACTCCCCCAAAAGAAAATGCAACATATACAATGCAGTAACAAATGGAGAAAGAGGTCTCCATCCCTCAGAGTAGGATAATGCTTTATTCACCCGATGCAAACCACATGCACGCCAAGCAACTCTATACCCAAGCTTCGCAGCTGAATGTTCATCTGTCGAGCTTATCAAGCTGTCAGTTAAGTAGTAAATGGTGTCAATGAAGAGATTGTGGTGAAGCATGTCATGTACAAATTCAAACATGCATTGTAAAAAATTCACTCAATCGTGCAGTCCCACCAACAGAATAGCCATAGTTGTTTTATTAAAGCCCATATTAACTGTGCATCAGCCCCACAGTTCGCTTTACATCATCATCACAGCCAGAAGCATTCATCGCAAAGAAGCTAATGAGTACTCACAATTGGCGAAGATATTTTTGATTAAAAGATTTTTTATGGCAATGTCATAATTTAACGTTAGCATGTGCGTCTTTCGTACACGTAAATGACGTATATAGAAGATCCGCTACAATTCGCAGTAGATTTTGGAACAGGGCACTAATTTCAAATGCAAAAAATCCGTTTTAGTCTCCCTCATTGATTGCGTTGATATGTCTTAATCATAAAAGTCAGTATATAATTATAAACACAGCAAATGCAGCTCTGTAAATCACATGTTTAATATCAAGTACATTGACTATTTCATCCTGTGCTTCCGTTACTTGCTTTGTTATATTTCGCAGTTGCTGCTGTGAGACTTCCAACGTCTGCTGCAGCTGCATTTCTTCTTTTTTGAAATCTACAAATTCACAGAAAGCATTTTCAGAAACCTGATATACAGCACAAAAGAAGATTATGCTCCATAACTAAGAATTATTTAAAATACAATGAAACAAGCTTAGTATACCTTAAAAAGCATGGGTAACTTGTGAGTTGAGGTCCCTTACAAAGCAGACATGCTATATATACTCATGTTAAAGTCATATCCCTTTATTGTTAGTAATAATCTTGTCCTAGTTATTGACCCCTTTACCATATTTACTCGATTATAAGCCACGGCTTATATTGTTTTTTTTACATCATTTCGTGTTGCTTATAATCGAGGGCGGCTTATATTGTTTTTTTTCATTTCGCACGCCTTACATTTTTCCCTTCCCATACCATCACCACCATACGTTCAAACTGCGATAGCTCGTGTTTAAGAATGACATTGACGACATTATCAATGACCATGATGACAGTGGATGTTGAAATAAATTAAAAGTTTCATATTGTCTGCTGTTTGTGACATTGCCGTAGAAAAATGATCGAGGAAGCTTAGGTAGACGACTCTATGTTCTAGTGCGGCCCTTTTTTCATCATTTCATGCGACTTATAATCGAGTAAATATGGTATATGCCGCATGCATGTGTGTGTGGTGTAAGTGAGAGAATTTTCACAGCTAACATCAAGTAAATTATGACAATAAATACCAGGGTTACCAGGGTTACCAGGTAGGAGTCTGTCCCAAAACATTCAACTCCTCAATTTATGATACCACTGACTACGACTCTTATAATTTTAATTAAAATAATGTATGTATGCCGTATAAGTATTGAAGTATACATATCTTCCGGAAATTAGTGGTCAACTAAAAGAGAATCAATGCGTGTCATACTACACTAATTGTTATATGCGAGCCCCTTACTATGATATTTCAGAGTTATGCGAGGAACCAATTTCCACCAGTACCACATAATATGCAAGAGTGTTGAGTATAGGAGCTGCATGTTCCCGCCACACAAGCAGCATTACCTCATGGTTTACTGCTATTTGCAGATATTTTGTGACTTTCATCATTTACCATGCAGATTTTATATAAAGCAAAGCTTGTGTGTTACACTACCTTGTTTTAAAAGAGGGTTAACTTACTTTCAAGTTCAAATTTAAGTTTACTATATTCTTCTTCTTGCTTTACTATTGATGATTCCCTGGATTTAATTTGACTTTGTAGATCGGATATCTAAAATAAAATACTACGAGCTATTTATACAAATAAAGAACAGGGCATCTCTAAAACCATTTGACACAGACCATTGTGGTTTCTTCTTGAACTTTACTCCTGACATCAGAAAGCATGCCATCAAGTTTTAGTTGCTGCTGATCAAGTTCATCCAGTCTGGTATGTGCTTCATCCTTATCTGACTCCAGCTGTGATAGTGAAGTACTTGCTCGGTCTAATGTGTTTTGCAATTCCTAATCAAGAAATAATATCGGGAGTGTAGAGGAACTTTTACAATGACCTAAAGCTATCATAAAGCTAGCATAAAATAATGCTTGCATAGGATTTATGCATTCAAATATAGGTATATTATTTCTTGTGAATTTTGCTATGCATAATTTCTCTTTTTTAATCACTGATCCTAATCTTGATTCAACTATTTCTATGATTATTATATAATATTACAATCAAAAACCTGATTTTACTTTTATCCATGCATATCATATTTTAAATTCTTTGAAAGTGGCAGTACTAACACATAAGGAGGGTTATTCAAATCCAAACATACAAAAATATTAGTTATATTAGTTTCAAACACAAGTATGGTATCTATCCTTGTAGGAGCTATAATTTGAATGCAAATACCAGAACTAAGCAAAAAAACATGAATTTATCAAGTCATTCCAACAATACAGATATTTCCATTTGGAAAACTCGCACTGTACTGCTACGAAGTTTGTTGCCAGTTACCTGAACATCATTGGCTTTATTTCTTACGAGGTTTTCTTTCTCTCGTATTTCACTCTGGAGCGTTTCCTTCTCTCTGCGCAAGTCCTCAACCTCTCGATTGAGGGTATCCAGTTCTCTCACTGCTGAAAAGTCGCCAACACCACTACTACTGCTATCGGATATATTCCCAGAATCCTTTTGTTACAAAATAAAATCGTAAACGATAAGCCTACTGCGAGTAACACAGAATAGACTGTATACAACTCACTCCTAGATTGGAGTCCCGATGCATTGTTGATGGTACCATATCTGGAGTCAATTGTGCAGGCACATCAATGCCTTTAACCTTCTGACTAATCAAATGCATTGCTAAAACAAATTGATCCTGAGTCAGTTTGCCAAGTTGCTGCTGATCACATAAATTCCTGGAAGCAAAAGGTCAGGGATGAGACAATAACGAAATTCTTTTACGATTTGAACAAAACACCTAGCAAATATTAACTTCACCGCACAGGATTTTATCTAGTGTTCAAAATTAAAATGAGTTTGTGTTTTTCGACCTGTCCTCCAGAAAAGCAGAGGTTTCAAATTCTCTTGTGTATATAGCCGTCCATTAGCCAATTTTAATTTCACTAAAATGAATTCATTAGAACAAAGGGTAGCATAAAAAAAAGCTTGCTATCCTTTGTAGCTCCTATCCATTGTTTCCACTTACCACTGTCAAGTGATCATGTTCATTGAAAATTGATTGAAATAAATGTCAAAATTCTAGACTAGGCGGGTAGAATAGCTAACTTCAAAATTAGCCCCTTCAACAGAATTTCACTGCAGTTTAGGAGTAGAGAGCATAACAATAATTTATCATTTTGAAATCAAGTTCAATTTAAATATAATGTACCAAACATGAGCGAGAACTGTGTGTGGCATGCCACTTTGCATGAATAGATCACGTGCGACCGATCCTGCGATGAACTTCTCGGCGCCTACTTTTTGTGTGAATATCGTAGAAAACCTTGTGTATTCGCTGTCAGGGATTTTGCCTTTGTTGGGTGTCATTTTAGGTGATGAAAGATTCACATTCATTGGTGTTAGGGTTGTGCTCTGCAAAATTAGACATTGCAAGACATTATTCAATAAAAAAGGTCTGATGTGGTTTCCAATCTTCCAATTTAATCTAATTATGGGAAGACACACCTTACATTAGTAATTATCATTCCACTTGCGAGAAGCAATACAGTTACCGTACTTTCGGATGGATTACCCGCGGGTTGTACATGGTTTTGTATAAAAAATCAAGGGTGCAAATTATCCTACGAAGCGGGTAATACAGGATTTTTTTACAAGATCTCTTGTGTTGGTTCACATTCGTTAACCTTTGACTTGACTTGTGACGTTTCTTTGTTAGATTGTCTTCTGTCACATGTGCTGCGAGTAGTGCATGTGTGAGTGTGCCAGTGGCGCTTTTGTTAATGCGTAGTTAGTAGTAACTTGGTAAGTACCGTACATAGTAAAGCTGAATTTCTCTGCGAGTTTTACACCAGAGCGGGTTATCTAATAAATGCGGTATGCGGTTTATACACGGTAAGGGTAATACACCCGAAAGTACGGTAATATATAGGTTATATTTCTTAGTACAGAAAAGTTGTACTATAGAATTCCTTATGATATTTTCACATTTCTACACTTCAAATTTTGACAACCTGTACTTGCTTTATTGCGCCGGTAATGAAACAATGAAAAATGAGTAAACACTACCATTAATCATCTTACTTGGCAAGTAAGCAATAAAATCCCAAGATATATACATAAGAACTCTGTTGACGTATTGAATAAATCTTCGTTGAAACCCTTATTTAACATCATACCAATACATAGGTTTATAAGCATACGATACAGTACTTACTAATGGGTTGATAATATCAATAGTAGAGGATACTGGAAGTGCTGATTGTGGCAGGACGGCAACAGCACCTGAAAAATCAATAACACTAAATATTAAGCCTAACGTTCAAAAGACATTTATGTTCATAAGATTGTTTCATGTTAAATTTAGAACACTTTTATTTAGAGATTGACTGTATATTCCTTTATAGGCAAAACAAATTATACCTTTTATAACATTAGAAAAATTACTCCATTAACCTCTTTATACTTGATTACATTACAGTGAGGATTTATAACAACCAGAACACAGGGAAAAACTGCAAATAATAAAAAAATATAGTTTTGATAGATTTAATTGTAACAGTATGACAGAATAAATTAGAAGTTACCAGGTAAAGGTTTTCTTTTGGAAGGAGGTATAAGATCTCGTGGAAGAGACGATGGTACAGGATCTTTTTCTAATGCTCTGTACACCAGGTGCATTGCCTTCCACAAACAAAAACATTATAGCGATATACTTGGCGAATTTTTATTTGTGCAGTTATAAAATAGATTGACAATACAACACACCACATAGAATTCTTCTCTGTCTAAAGAGCCATCTTTATCAATATCAGAAAGTTCCCAAACTTGACCTAGAACATCCACAGGCAACTTTGAATTCATTAAAATAGGCTTCACCTGCATAAAAAAAACAGATACACAATTGCAAAAGAATTAAGTTGGATAAAACAAAAAGTGAACCATATACCGAAGTCCAGCCAATACTCATTTGAGCGCGAAGTAAAAAAGACTCGTTCACTTACATTGACTTGAGTCAAGTCAAAACCAAAAAAAAAACTTTATTGTACTCCAATAAGGGATTTAATGAAATAATTAAAGCATCACGCAATTACCATATCGATATTCGTAATGAAACACATAAGAGTTTCAGTTCATATAAACCCATGTACCTAGGAAATAATACAGTAAATGGAGGGACTTAATATCTTCAAAGATTCAGGTCAAGTCAGCCAATGATTCAGGTCAATTCAGCCAATGATTCAATTCAAGTCATGAGAGACTGCGACTCAAGTAGATTCATTGCAATACCGTAAGAAGGCAATGTACACTGCGGCAGCTATGGAGGCCCCAATATACAAGTTCGGGTGCTACTATACTGTGTGATCCTACAGCAATTTTCGGAATTTGAATCTGGGTAAGGGTTAGCATTGTAATTCAAATAAAAAAATATAACAATTATTCAAACAAGTCACTATACGCCTAACCCTACCTCTTACCCGATGCAAGTTTCTTTGTGCTTGGGAAAAGAGTTAGTAATAGTACATGCATAAATCAAATTATACTTTTTTGTGATATAATGATTCCTTTGATGAAACAGCTTTCACCAATATAATAATTGTTTGAAGAACCTGATACAATGGTCTATCAATGCCCGGTTGATTAGCATTAGGTTAAGAGTTTGAGATATAATTCCCTAGGGATTGTGTAATAATTCAACCAAGAATGATGAACCGAAAAGCTATTGGTGATAGGAATATATGGTAACAACATAAAACAAATAACCATGGTAAAGGAGGTAAACCTAAATGACCTACCAACCAATAGTAATACGAAACTTAAAATAATCAAATTTAAAAGATATTTACCTTGTCACCAGAAAGTTTTCCATTAGTTGGAGACAGATTATCGAATATAACATTGTATTTATTTTTTTCTTCAGGAAGGATTCTCCAGTTGGCACCAGACATGATTGGCACTGTACTTTCACAGCACGGAGAGGTTCGTATTGGCAAAACAACTCTTTTGCTAGTATGAACTTCCTAGGCTCATGCACATAATTTCATTGCAATAGACTAAACAATACTGTAAATAAGAAAGCAAATGAATATTAGGTTTATAAACCTAAAGCTGCTGTTTTTCAATACTTTATATAACTTAAAATTAATCTATCAACTGACAAAAGTTCCAAATACCAGTGTTATAAAAGCTAATAGAACCATTAATACCAGGCTAAATTATGAGTCTTATTACATTTTAAAGCTGTCTACAAATCATATACCATCATGCAATTACTGAATGTCATAAAATAATTGAATGAATTCGATTTCAGATCAGACATCACGATGCAAAAAAGCCACTCCAAATCCACTGAAATGTGGCAATGGCTGAATATTGGATAATCGAAATTCTTAACCATTTTTTTTTCATATTTCCAGCTTTGCTTTATGACTTAATTTTTGTGTAGCCATTCAATAACACACCTTTCTATCACAGACATATCGAAAATTTCTAACTTATTCGATATAAAAGACATGAGGTACAAGTGCTATACTACTTATATACTTTTGCTTATGATTCGAGTGAGTTTAGTTTCATATTTTTGGCCATATATAACTTGGAAATTCTATCCGAACATTAGTTATAAGTATGTACGCACAACGTATTTCAGTTGAATCAGGCTTTAATTACGATGCATCTAAGACCACACCGACCCTAGCTATTAAACAAAAGTATGTAAATGTAGGAATACTGCAGTATCCGAATCCATACTTATTGTAGGCATGAAGACGTAGTAGGTTAGGGCGTATATTACTTACTTGGAGCTTTCATATGGTTAATGTTCGAACAGACTAAATTCGTCGGGTGTTTCAATTGCCTGTACCCAAATTAATTGGGAACTAATTAAACATAACAGCACTTTCTTTTCTGGATCTGGATTTTACCAGAAAGAAAAATAATTCGTCGGATTGGTCGCTGTAGCGAAATACACCCCGGTTTAAGTCCTGGAAAATTCACGAAAAAAGGGCGGAGGATTACTGGTAAAAATTGGATTATCTCTCAACTCCAAACTTTATATTAATGTTATCAGGGCCCGCAACTTGACCTCATTTCCTTTCAAAATGCTAATACCCTAAAAATATAACTTATTTCTGAGTATTTCCCCCAGCGCGATCAAAGTTTGATGAATATCAATTGTGCAGGTGACGGCTCGTCTCGTTAGTTTGAAAATCCGGGCTGAAGAAATTTCCCTTAGGTTAATGATTCCCAAGCGGGTTTCATAAGAAATGGAGATGACACGAAAATTGAAAAAAAAATTGCAATTGAAAAAATTAAAATATTCTTTAGATATACGGATAGGTTGGATGGTTCTCGCGATAAGAAGAATATTTACAGGGTTGCCTAAATAGTAAAATGTCTGTGAAGGCTTTCACCAGTGAAATATAGGGAGTAGGTAAAACGCTACAGAAGTAGGCTATAGCTCACATATTTGAATGTACTTGCACGCTAATCGTTTGCAAAAAAGTCCCGCGATACTCACGGTCCACAGTTGCTTACATTCCGTTAGTGTTGATCTTGTATATTGTGTAAAACGGCCACTAGTAGTATATGAAAACATAAAAAGCGATTTATGAAATTGAACTGCATGTAATTTTCATCTCTTCCAGAAATTACTCTAAAAGTTTGATTCAGCAGGAAATAGTTCTGCACGATACACACATTCTGTACACGCGGTCTGTAGTCTAGCTCGGAATGGAAATTCGTAAACTATCCTTGTACCAAATATTACTCTCATTCTATTCACAAAATCAAACTGGACTTTGCCCCTCCATACATTTTGTTTGGTATATTTCAATACACATACACCATACAGTAAAGAAATGTCAAAAGTTAGTCGGACCCATTGATGTTATATCGATTTAAGCAGACAAAAGAAATCATCATTATTCAAATACTTCAAAATTCATAAAAACTATGCAAACCAAGTTTCCTAAAAAAAATTATATAACATTACATCATTCACATAAAAGTGTTAAGAACATGATCAAGAAATACATTCAGCTTCAACAGCTGTAAAAAATAAAAGCTAAATCATTAAAGCCATGATTATCATCAATTGAGATTAGTACGGTCTTCCTGAACCTTGCGCAGCTTACTTTGCAGTGCGTTGCCGCGTCTAGCCACATCGTTCTCTTGAGAAAAATCCAAGATGCGTTTTCTCTGGATCGGTTTTTGCCGAACCATCATTTCGTTGAATTCGCGCAGGTTGGTGGACGGGCTCCGCTGAAAGCTATACTCCAAAGCTGGGCTTGTTGATGACAGGTTTTCATCATGGGACACTGAAATATAATTGCACGAGTGTTACAGTTAGTAACATCCTAATTTTAAAAAATCAACTCAACTTACATTTATGAGGAGAAACATAAAGTTGATAACTTCCAATGACTTTCCTTGGAGATTTGACCACACAACGTGAAGTAGGCATTGGGGACAAAGGTAGAGTTTCATTCTTGACAAAAATGATATTTATTGGTGTTTTTGAGTTTACAAAAACATGCTCTAAAGCTCTTGGATGAAATTTTATGAATCACAAATACAAAAAAAGGTGGAACAATTTTAAAGTGTACCTAAATAGAGAAATATGAAGTGGTAACTCACCAGAGCATTGGCAGAAGACATACTAAATCTTTTGACATAATCTTTCATGTTGGGAACATAGACTTTATTGTAGAACTGAATCAAATCATCTCGTTCTTCACTGGCAGAATCTTCCCCAGAGGAAATGAGGACACTCCTATATACCTAAAAATAAGTTTACACATATATTTAATTTGGTAGGAAGGCTTATTGATAGATTAATAGCACATTATACAATACAATCCTACATGGCTACTTGCTTGAGGCTGGCTCCTGTAGCACCTCATAATTTCTTGAAATGACTGATCTTGTTGAGTAACCTATAATAATGAATGATATTACTAGCACAGTGCAATGAATAGTAACATGATACACAGACAATAAATAAAGCAGTAAGGTGCAATAGCAGGACTGCATTCCAAAGATTGCTAACGGGTGTAATATCCTGACCCATATTACCAAATGAATTAGTGAATTTTGAAACAAAAATAAAAAAGATTGAATGTGCTGTTTCAGTAATAATCGCATTGATCTTTCATGACAAAACATGCATACAGCAGGCATATACATTGAAGCCTTAAGCATGATAACACAATACAAAATATTGTAGCATGTGTTTGGAATTGTCTGCGATATCAAAAATATTGAACGGCACGGATTGAAAGTCCAATATTGAACTGCCTTGTATTTACTATGGTAATTTTACCTAACAAACTGCTTGAAAAAAAAGTACCATAATCATTGATTTGTAAACAGAGTGAAGTACAGGTACAACACTGATTTTTTAGCTATACTAGGTCATGTCTCTGCTTTTTTACCACCTTATGCCCGTTCTCTCATTAATCCGCCACGGTGCCAGAACCAAATGTGCATTAAAATTTGTGGTGTACCTGTACTAGATTATAACATTCTTTTTTACCTTAGCAATGACATACACTGCACACATAATCAGTTGATCCATGTGTCTATTCCTCATCAGCCGAACAGCACAAGAAACCAAAGATCGTTCAAAACAGGTCCAAACTTTTCCTTGCATGTCACCTGTCATGCTCAGCTTATCACACAGATCTTTCACTCTAATACTTGCCATGTGATATATCTGGAAAAATTAAATGAACAAAAAAAATCCAAACCTGCAGCTACAGAAATTTATATTGAATCAAGTAAAGCGGAAAGAATTTGACGATTACGCTTTGTTTTACTGATTGGTTGAAACAACGACAATATAGTATGGTTCTGCTGCAACTAAAATGAAATAAAGAAAAATAACAATAAACTTGAAATGTACCTTCCTGAAAAACAGAGCTAGGGAACCAGTACGCTTCGGCTTTTGTATTTCAGCAGCTTGTGATTCCACACTGGAATCTATAGTGACTAACAAAAACAATTCATAAAATATAAATATATGTGAATAAATAATATTAACCATGGGCATGTAATTTAAATGTAGTATTGAAGCAACAATATATAAGTGAAGTAAAACAGTAAGATTTGTAAGCGAAACGCATGAATCACCAAATGGCGTGAACCTCCACCAAAAGTTCTCCCTTTTAAGAAACCCTACACAACACAATTTTTTTACAAACCTGATGCCTCAGCATGTGTAGCTGTGTTCTCCTTTGGTACAGTGGCCTGAAACAAACATCTCTTTACACTACCTGGTAAAGGAGAACTAAACCGGTCATGAGCCATTGCAGCAGGCAAAGATGTGGGTGATTCTGCAAACAATATATATAGTAGTCTAGATGTTCTGTTATTTGTAAATGAGACAAAACCTTTTTGCGCTTACCTGATTTTACATAGCTTGATATTAGATCAGCGACAGCACGAACACGAGGGTGCGTTACTTTTGATGTTGCAGGTAGTTTGGCTGTGGATACATGGTGTGGGTAGTTGACCTAAAGAATAAATTATGAAAAGATTTGTTGAACGTTTCCAAATAAAAGATTGCAACAATTGCAAATATTAATTACAAAGTTTTCAAGCCTTCTCATAAAGTACAATTAAGAAATTGAACTCATCTACCTCTTCACAAGAAGGAACGCTACCAGCATCATCAATGGCCCCCCAAACTGGGGATTCATCGGTCCAAGCCCAACATTCAAGAACTTGTTCCTCGATGTGGTTTAGATGTTTAACAACATCTCTAGAAAGCCCTTCTTCAGCACGAATCACCAACTCAATCACCTATGGAAATGGAGAGGAAAATAACATGACCAATGGGCTTCGACTTAAGAATCCAACTGCTATATCTGTAGTTAGGCTAATTATATAATTAATATACTAAATGAAAGAACACGACACCAAGGCATTTCACCACTGCCAATGTAAGTCATCTGGTTTTCATTACGATTAATGTCAGTAACCCAGATAACCAGGCAACTTCAGCAATACCTTATAGAAATAGTATGGTTTGATGTCCAGAGACTCCAAAACCCAAGGAAAAACTCGAATGGAATGGTACGAGCACAGGACAACTTCGATGCAGCAGGCAAAGATCAAGGTGTGAAAATCATCTCTTGTGATGAGAACCTATAAAAATATAAAATGCGTTTTTAATTTGGCTCGATTAGCATAATATGGCCGAGAATTAGACCTGAAAGACCAAGAAAGATCAAAGTTAAGTTATACACAGAAATTTAAACACATGGCAAATTACCAAATTTACGTATCAAAATCCTTTCAATATATTTCTTTTTGTTCATATGTTAGTCAAGCTGACAAATGATACATACATAGAAATGAGTTTTATATCTGAAGTAAATACAAGTATACATGCCGGCCAATCTTCAGGGAGAATTACACGAGAAACATTATAGAGAACATTGCTATGCATTCTTGAGTTCCATAGATAGCAATGACTGACTCAGGTATATATCTATACCACTCACATTGCTTTTTCCCTCCATTCTCTTTTTCTCTTGCCAAATTATGCTCTCCACAGATTTAAAATACATCTTCTTGATCATCAGAAGTCTCGTCTCTCCAAATGCTGGAAAACATCAAGGATACATAGTTATCAAATACACCACTGATCATTCATCACATACATTTATATCCAGTTGACAATATTCACCGTTGCAAATTGGAGTAGTCAATATGAATAGACAGATACTATATACTATAACATAGTTGTTATGGGTTGCATTTATGCTAAAGACTTTTCTATAGGAGTATAGCTCTATGCTAATATGGAAGTATTGGAAAAACTGTCTATCACAGGAATCAAGCAATGTACCTCTTGTTCCACCAGGATGGTCTTTATAAGGACTACAGTAGCATGACAAAAACTTCTCTCCTAGAATGTCCAATCTTGAGTTGATCTCAGCAAGAATTTCAGTGGAATCATTTCTGGATGTGTAATATTTGAATGCTATCACTCTATCAGAGAAAACACATTCCATAAAAGCAAGAGTATGCACATACATGAAGTTGGCCACGAAGGCTTTGGAAAACTTCAATTCCTGGCCTTGGAGCAAAGTTTGAAGCTTACTAAGACTATGAACAGCTATGGAAACAGGAGTGATTTTCCCATTATCTCGACCTGAGAGCAGGAGCCTATTCGTCAAAGGTGTTCTTGGCTGAAACAATGAATTCTGCAAAGAAAAATTGGTCACTACTTTAAAAACCAAGGATATACATCCATGAAATTAACTCTTTTATACATTGGAATCAAATTCAATTTACTCAATTTATGTTGCAATAGCTCTCAAGCACTACTTAATGAAACACTCGTTTATATCCGCAACGCAAAAACAGAAATACCAAGAAGAAATTAGTATTCACGGTTTCATGTTGACATTCATCCTTCAATTGACCAGAGGACTTTTTCACAGTAGTGTCGCCTGACTTTTCTAAAGGTCTCTGTTTAATAGGGGTTCCAAGGACCTCTTCCACATTGTCGCATAAGAATATGCGCTCATCGAAGTCACCCTCAGTCAAGATATACTCTTCATAACATTTATCAATAGCTTTCCTGCAAATCCAATCGTCGTTTAGTTAGCAAAACAGAAAAGTGCAGTGAAATCTTAACAAAACCATGTCTACCTGTTTCGATCAAAATTCTGAGGCCAAAACAAATCACACTTGTTTCCTGAACCGCTTAAGACCTGCAAAGTATAATCATTCATTGTAATGTATTTAAAATATTGACGTATATAATACTATAATATTCAGCAATACTTTATATGCCATGTAGGTTTTGGTTAGTTTATATCTTGTTATTATGACGCATTATTTTCATTCTCCTCATACAGAAAAATTATCTTAATTTGAAACACTTAGGGAGACAGTTATATTGGTTATAATAACCTGCTGATAATTTGGATTGACATATCAATACATAATGTTTAAATTAAATATTACCTATCTAAAACCGGATTTGAACGTCTATCAATATAAAAGTATGCATTGGCGAATACAAGAATGTTGCTACCCGCCAGCGATCATTTAGTAGACCAGTAATTGCTAATTTGTTATGGATTTCATTTTAGTCTGTTATAATATTTTGAACAATGAGGTTATGTAGTGTGGATGTTTACCAGATGAATAAGCTGAACTATACAAGGTATTTATGTACTCAACCATTTTTCATCAATACAAAAATAAATGTGACTCACATTTTCTTCAGGACTGAGAAGAGTTTGTATGTATGTAGCAAACTGATGACGGTTAACTACTCTTGCTTCTAATGAAAACTTGGTTGCTTGTGTTTGTGTGAGACCGGCAGCTGCCCGACTTTCAACCAGCAAATTAATGATGTCGATCGTCACAGGAGGTGTGAAATCAGGTTGGAGCCAGTTTTTAGGTAGGCCTGAAACATGCAGGCAAAGGAAAATTATCAACAGCCGGATATACCATATGAAGCTAATTAATTACTCAAACCTTGAACAGATACAATACTACAAAGCTAAAGATAATTTTCTTAGCAAATACCACGAAAATCTGGATTCAATAACTTTTCTCTGTGATTGCACCCTAGTGCATTGGTAAAACAGAGATTGATAACGCTCAACAAGAGTTGGAATGAACTCACAAGGTCCTCAGTGATGGCACGATACTGAGTAGCTGGAAATGAGAGAACAAGAGAACAATGACAGGCTAGGATATACAATATTATTGTTTCAATGCTTAATTACCTTTGGCATGGATAAACAGTGTCCAGCAGAACTTAAAAATATCTGATGCAGTACACTGAACTTTTCTTTAATGTTCAAAAAAAGAGAGTTAACAATATTGCCAAAATATATTCACGATACGTGTCCTGGAAAAAATCTATTCCGAGAAATTGGTACAATACTAGTAGTATAGACTTTACCTGTGTCTTCTTTTATGCTTAGTTGGAGTATACACAGGATCGAATGGATTCATAAACACAGTCTGGAATAGGGGACAAAACTTTTTGAAAATTGGAGTGCAGACACAAAAGCTGCGTTCCAAAGATTTTATCCTTTCTTTGAATTCCCTTGGAATTGCATTCTGATTCATTTCCAGCCATTTCTCCATTTTTCGCAAGAAACAAATGAAACTGAAAGAAGCACACATAGCAATAAATATACTATGAAATATTGAACATTGATATATAATAATAACACAATTATTCTTAACCAGATCTGACGTCTCATCAATATTCATTATAATATATAATAATATGCTACACATTAGCACTCTGCACAGAAGCTAATTACAATTTGATTTTATAAAATAAAAATATGTTATTATATGAAATTTCGATGCTTTGAGCAAGATATGTTAATTCCAAAGCTACTGCATGACATTCAAACTTTCATGAAGTGAAGAGGAAATGTACATGACCTCATTATTTTTGGGAAAGTCTGTCCTCTGTTTGGGATGAGGGATGTGATTTTGATGTGCGCGATACCAATACAGGACCTCTAACCCTGTTTCATTCGAGTGAAATGTATTATTAGGATTACCTTAATTTTGAATGTTGTAGGAGCCTGTTGATAGAAATGTAATTTCCTTTACTTTCAACTCCTGATACGGTAGGTACAACCGTTCCACGACTTTTCACATACAAAGCACAAACAAGCCAGTGAAGTTCATCCCCCTGTGAAAGGTTGGCAAATAAGTTCATAGGTATATAGGAAAAATGATAATTTCTGTGTGTAACTGGCCGAGACAACTTGCAGAAACACGCAGAAATGAACAGTTACGTTTTGATGTCACAGGAATATAAAAGAATCATTACTTGGCAAAAACAAAGTAATAAACTTGAATTTAAAGTAAAAATACTAATATTTTGCAATGAAATTAAACGTTTACCATTACCTCAAGCCTCAATTCAAACAGTAACCAGATCACAACCCTGTCCCTAACCTTCGATTCATATACATCCCTAGTTTGTAAGAACAAACTGAAATGAACTCATATTAATTGAGGCCTGGAATACCTGGCCCTGATAACGTCAACGTACACTGCATTAGAGGGTGGGTAACACAGCCTAATATCCAAGTTTGTTTGGGTTTGGGGGTTAGCTATAGTATGTTGCCATTACAAAAATCACAGATATGAGTGACGTCATAACATTAATAGATGCTAGGAGATTAAAACACAGATTTTTCATTCTGCTGATAACAAAATTAGACTGATGAAACATCTGTAACAGTAATTTTACCCAACTTCAAAAACACACCAAATAAAAATTTTGAGAAGACTACTGACCTCTAAAGTGTAATTCTTTCGTATAATCTGAAATTCTTGCAAAGCTTTCTCCATAGTTGGCTTGTCCATGTTAACAGATAAACATAACTCCAAATACCTCTGATCAAGGTCACTAGATATTGATTCATCGTCTTCCTCGTCGACAGACATAGTTGTTAGATATAGTATGTACAACGAGCTTTACATTGAAGATTACTAAGTTGAAGACCAAAAGATCACACCGACCCTAGCTATTAAACAAAGTATGTAAATGTAAGTATACTGGTAGTATTCAATGAACGTGTAGCTATACGAGTCCATACAACGTAATATGAATGAATATACAGTTCTGACGGATAAAAAATTAGTTTTTTTTCTCTGATTTCAAACGGAAAAACACGTTAACTGCAGCAAACTCTCCTTCCTGCATTATCGCGCGTGTCTCGCAAGAGTGCACTTACTGGCGCTAAGCAGGAATGCCGGACTCGAAATTAACAACTTTATATTCATTCACCATTTGATGGCGATATAGGGTGGAATGCAGCAAGTCGTCTCAAGTTGAATCTAGAATTCTAGATCGAGCTTGATATCCGATTAACTGATCATTACACAGAACAGTTACGATGGTCGAAGGCCGCCAACATTAATTCAAAATCACTCATCAATGCTAATTACTATTAACTAGTAATTATATGTTTGTAATACGTGTCTAGTCTCCCAATATTACATTTTGTTTTTTTGTTATTAAAAAATATTGCTGAGGGAGTAGTAGTAGTAGGAGTCTAGGAATGCATCTGCAAATTTATAGCTAGAGATTGACATCAGAAGAGAATATAGTAAAGATTTACTGTAATGAAGCATTTCAATGCAGTTTTTTCACAACGTTGGTCCATAACTATAAAAATTGAGAGAATAAATTTTATTACTAATTCATCAAGTATTGTAATTCAAATAAAATCAATATATGAGCTATTCCCGACTTCAAATCATTTTATAACAGGACGCAGCTAGCGTTTCATTGGTGTTTGGTAAAGAATCAAAGTAAAATATAAAAAAAGCGATAAAACAGATATTGTATACAGATACTAATACAGGTTCACAATGCATGTCTCTACCAAATATCAAGCTGACTTGTGGACTATGGAATAGTGTTTTCAAAGAAATAAAGAAATAGAAAATCATATTAGGATTATAAGACAAATGATTACAATCTATTCTACAATATACATATATATCTACAGTATTTGGGTTTGCAAATGCGAAAAGGTGACAGCAAAATCAAAATTATTCCATTCCAAATCAACAGGAAAAAAGTTCACTATTACATTTCATATAATCCAGGTTAAGTCGACGTCTGTGTGAATCCGTTCTGAGGCGAAGGTATATCAATTTCACTAACGTCATCAGAGTCAGAATCTTTGCAAATTGCAACAAAACGATAGAGCTGTAAGACTACAACAAGGGCGTTCTTGCAAGTGAAGAAGATCATCATGTGACTTATCACACCCAATGCTAAAAAAATATTTAATGAAATTATTTGATTTATGTATGCAAAATATTTCATAGAGCAATATAAAATAGAAAGGGGTAGGAGACAAGAGTCTGTATTTGTGTAGGAAATACGTGCATGCTAAAGGCTTACCAATTAGTAGATAAAGTCGGAATATAAGGAACGGTAGATCTTGCATCAGAATTGAAGATATTATTCCAACAATGTCGACATTTATGTCTCCAGATGACCGACAGCATTGAACATTAATTCTAAAAGAAAAGCTAGATAAATAAAAATCGTCAATAGCCGTGATAATACTGTGATAAATCGCTATATCGTATTATCACCTTTGATCGTCATCGTTGCTTTCATCTAAATCGCTAAATCTTGTTTTTCTTCCTTTGATTGCTGATATAACGAGGCAATATTGGAGTAAACTTAAAGTCCACAAGGAAAGAGCCGGGTAAATCAGGTGTTCTGAATCAATAAACTGTAATGAAAACAGATACTATTAACCCACTAAGTTTTACAAACATGGTGATCCTGATAGGGCTTACAGCGGCAGACTTGATTATCTTTATGTCAAGACCTTATATAAAGATTAGCAGATATGAAAATGGAAAACCCGATTAAGTCCCAAAATGAGGCCAACCTTGAATGTCACACAGACCAACGTTTGATTACACCCCTTTTCAAGGTATAAATCATTGAATGACTACACTCAGATACAAACCCATAGAATAGGTGTTGCACAAAGTCATTTGATGTTATTTCATTGTTCTTAGTACAGTATATTCGATAAAGTATATATCATTAAACCCACATAAAGCCGCTCATGATAATAGATCCATTGACTAATGAAGGTGTACGTGAGTGATTAGTTCAGTTGTAGTTTTGATAATACAGATACTGTATATTCATGCAGCGAGTAAATAATTTAGGAATCAATTAGGTCAAAATAATTTTCGGCTTTCTTCAATTAATATCCAACTTGGATATTTTAAAGGGATTTTCGTGACTATAAACCCAAATTTACTCTTTCTTCTTTAAATAGTTCAAATATCTCCATGATATCAGCTGCCATTCCAACATGAACCAGCAGTAACTGAGATAGTTGGTTTCTCGATATATCTCCCTTCGGTAAGATCCATCTGCCGATTATTAGAATGAAGAGCAATGATTGTTCAAGAGCCAGAACCCATCCGAATTCATCAAGAGGAATCGATATGGAAACCTATAGGAAAGTAGATGGAGACTTATAGAAGGAGATCAACTGCAATGGTGAAAAAATTTACCACTAGACACTCACCCCTAAATAATCATCGATTCTTGTTTCTGTCGTGTTCCTTAATCGACTAGCTTCGTTTACTCGAATATCCATCAGCTGCAATTCCATTAACCAAATACATGGTACGGCAGGTACGAGAAAGAAAAAGATTGAAGGGGAAAAGCTAGAGAAAAAATTATAACAGTATATAAATGCGCTAAAGAAAACTCTCGTTGTAAGGAATAAACTAAGAAAAATACTTAGAACAACATCCCGGATAACTATGAGCATCTATCTATACCAGGGCTTCCCAAACTGGAGGTCGCGTGACGAGGGGTCCCAAAGAGTACACCAATGTGACACAAATTACTATATATATTTATATATATATATAAATTGTACTTTTTCTGATTTTCGAAACGCAATTATTAATGCTAATGCAAAACATAAATCTTAACTGAGTTGTAGACTCTATAAACGTTAATTGTACTTTGCCATCTAGCGGTTGGAATATTTTACTTCAACTAACGCTTATAAATGATCCAACAGTGACATCTAGCGGTTGAAATTTTTTTACTCCACCTAACTCATAATGATCCAATAAAGAGAACATAACGATCCCGTTAGTTTGCTGTGCTCATATGTATAGATTCGTTATGGAATTCCATCCATTTGTGTGTCATAAATAGTGGAACGACAATTGGTCCGCAAGTTATCAAGGGTTGTACAACGCTGGGTGATTCGCTATAGCCGACCTGAAATAGGTATTCGAATTTCGAAATAAATTTTTTCGGGGTTAACCTGAATCGATTCTTTTACGGAATGTTGGTTTATGTATTACATTCTGATATGTACTAATTTTAGCGTGATTGGATCATTTGAAGTTCATCAAGCGTGAAAATTTCCAACCGCGAGATGTCACTGTTGGATCATTTTTAACCGGTAAGTGAAGTCAAAACTTCAACCGCTAGATGGCAAAGTACAATCAACGCTTATAAATAAACTGCTAATGATCCAATAACGCTAAAATTAGCATATATGAGACGTAATACTAAAACTAACATTCCCTGAAAAAATTTGGTCGATTGATTCAGGTTAACTTTGAAAAAATCTAATTCGAAACTCGAATACCTATTTCGGGTCGGCTGTAACGAGTGACCCCGCGTTGTACAACCCTTGATAACTCAATTGTCAATTGTCGTTCCACTATATACGACTCACCAAAGAATGTAGAATTTCATAGCGAATCCATACATATAAGTCTCATATGCTCATATGCTCAGTCTCACAAACTAACGGGAGCCGTTAGCTCCTTTCTAAGTCACCAACCACCTAGTTAGTTTGCTTTGGATATGAGGCTTATATGTATAGATTCGTTATGAATTTCTACATTAATTGGTGTGTTGTAAGAGCTTTTTCGTTAAAAAAGATTACCAGGGAAAGGCAGAGTGGCTCTGTTAGTCGCTTATCTACGCAGAACGCATATATACGTAATCACAATGACCAATTCATAAACCGCCTGAGCTAACAAATTTATAACAGCTCATTAGGAGTCTATAAATATTATTTCAGCATCAAAAAATATTCCTATGGTACAGATAAATTGTTAAGATAAGGAATCTGCTACTCACTAAGCCCACTCGCGTCCCTTTCTCTTCACCAGGGTCATAATTGTTTCCAAGAGCAAACCGAAGAGAAGTCCTGTAAGTATCCAATAATGGATGTTGTTGTATGTTACCACAACTCTCCATGTTGCAATAAAACAATAGCTGACAAATACTAAGCGTACCAATACAGCACTTACTAAGTCAAGAAAAACCATTGCTTTCTGAAAACAGCACAGTATATAGACTGGTTATGTTAATTACTTTGTATGAACGTAAATTGCTTCAGAATAACTTCAGTCACATCCACCTGAATGACCATTCCAAAAATTCGAAATTGCATTCGCCGTTATTGAACCATAATCCTTCGGGAACACGGGTAACATGATTAAATATTCCACGTATTTCCTTCTTTCCTAAATTTCTTTCAGTATAAAAAGTTACATATGTTACCTTCCCTTACGAACTGAGAACGACTGAATCTTTCACTAATCCCATGAAACTGCAATATATTTCAAACTTCACTACAAACACAATTTAATACTCAAAATGAAAGTAACTTACATTTTTAATGTTCTTCTAGATGTTTTTATACAAAGATGAATAGCAAAGGCATGTATTTTGTTATTCAACTCACAAATCTTAAAAAAATAGGCAGTATTCCTGAACTTTTTACCAATCTGACGGATGAAATGCTTATTTTTGTCCAGAAGAGATTTTTATGATGGGTGAGGCCCGGAGAGAGACACGGTCAATAACAATGTCGGGGATATAGTGACATTGTTTAGAAAATAAGTGCATTCTTTAGAAGATACAATTTCCTCCCATTCGTAGTGATTGACCTTTCATGAGCGTCAGCGCAATAACTTTTTGGCAATAACTATTGTCAGAATGTTTACATGTCCATGTAATTTCAACTAACATTAGGTAATTAGATTTGAAGTGACAGCGACCTTATCATTTCGTATTTTCCCTTTTCATAATTTTTCGACCAAAAAATCATATTAACCTACAAAAGTAATACACTTTTAATTCAATGTAATTTTAGAATATATGTTCAAAATATCACAACTGCTATCAAGTCGTCAACATTTTTTGAACTCCACCTCGCAAAGTGAGTTGTTCATAGACCAGTGGATTTTTAATGGTCCACATATATGACCTGATAGGTCATTTCCACATATATGATAATTTTATTTTACTTGTAATTCGTTAAAGACGCGCCCATAGTTGATGTATTGAATCGATGACTATCAACTTTTGTGTACAAAGCATTGTTACTGAAATTACAAGTCGGAATTTTTCCAAGTCCGCGACTCGAGTCAAACTTCAAACAAAGTGGATTAGCTCGAATATACGACTCTTGCCTATAACATCTACTGTATATAATTACTCGGTAGTAGCAATCTTGTGATATCGCTAGTAAGTGCAAATATTCTCGCTAATATACCTCAAGGTATTGGGCGGTAAGGACGTGTAACCTAAAGTACATTATTCCTCGGGCAAAATTACGCGAAGCACCATATTTCCCTCTAACTAATCAATAAAGATGGATGATTAAATCCATCATTTGGAGCGACTCGATCCGGGTAAGACGTTCCACTGGGCATCAGGAAAATTGTATCCCATACTTTGTTTTAATGCGGTTAACGATTCGGGAAGTATAATATATTAGAAATGCAGCATATACGAACATGAATATATGGAATTCTAATCTGTATTACATTGGATATGTAAATTCTACCCATTTTCCTGGTACGGACTATGGAGTAGAAGAATAACTCCCGCGCATTATGATAGTGATAAATACATAGTTAGTTAGAAGATAAATTACTGCTTGCTTATTCAGTTTTCTTCAATTCTACCTTTCTACACTCCACGCAAGTTTATTTCACCAATCCCTGCAGCACGTAAATACATGTAGGGCTTTTCAAACATTGTTCCATGTATATACTATGTTCGTGTTAACTATTGGATGAATCAGTTGAAAATGAACTATTGTACAGGAATTGTGGGAAGATTTTAGATGTTCTATTCAACTATGGCACTATGGCATTTGATTAAAGTTCAATTGTATTGTCAAGTTAATCCTGTCCCGTTGTATTTATCTTTGGTTGTAAGAAGTTACAGCAAGTTCCAACCAGAGCTGGTAGGAGCGACTTATCGATCATAGGAACAGCTAAGCTTTCTTTTACACATCAGCAGTTATGAAACGACAGCGGTCTCAACTACGGTGATATACGTCGGTAATCTATATAACGAACAAATACAATAGGGGCGTGCTTTATCAGGCACCGTAGCGTCATTTATTTGCTCGGAGCGCTGACCCCGTAAAAAAGGTCGATCCAAGTACCCTTAATTGTTACCCAAACAAAAGTAAATATGAGAATTTACCCTTCCCTTCATGGAAACAGTAACCGACTCCAAAATCAAGTGATCCGTATTCAACCACCTAAATATATACTGTGAGAAAGATTTATTCCCTCTAGCCTGACACGCTATTTTATTACTTCACATGACAAAAAATAATATGAGAATTGATGAATAAACTATGGATGGTATTTCACAACTTATATTCGTTTAAGAATACATCACTGAAACAAAATTCTTGAGTTCAGGAAGTTCCATGGTTTCATTATATCTCTGTTGATCTATTTTCCTTCTTTTCCAATATGGGCTTTGATCTTACATTACCTCTTTCACCTATTGATAACTCAAGTGTAGAAACATGTTGAAAACGTTTCCTGTTAGCATAAGACAAGTTCCTAGTCATACATTTCGCTTCAGTTTCATCACCGATTGCTGTACTACTGAGCATATTTTTCATCAATTTTCCATCATTTCCATCAATCAGATCTCCCGTTTCAGAATTAATCCTTACACCAGGTGTGCCCATGGATGGGGTGACACATTTTCGTTTTATGGTTGTGGTTGAGGATGTGGAGTCATCACCAAACCAATCAGCAACACTGCTGGAAACAGCAGTAACATCTAAACAGTCATCAGATACAGAATAACAATTTACTACTTCTGTTTGTTTATCAGTAGATCTAGGTCTTGAAACCAGCCCAAGCATCCTGCCCTTACTAGCTCAGTTCATTAGTCACAAATGCATAAGGTTCAACAAGTACGCTAGTCCATTAGTCAGTTTAATATATTATATAAATATCAAAATGGAGTGCCTTTTGATATCAGTTAGATATCCCAGGGGATGGAGGCAGAAGTTTTCTGTGACAAATTTTTCTTCTATTCAAGAATTGGATTGAAGAGTGTGACTTTACAGTGTTTTATGTCATATTACAGGTGTCAGGGGGCTTCAGGAGAACGGCTGTTGAAATCTCTTAGATAGTGTTTTACTAAATTATTATAATATTTGGTTACTGTTAATTACTCGGGGTAAGGCCCATTTCAATTTCTCATCTTCTTATTCAATTCATTTATTTCAAATTTGGTATGCTGATACACTTTTACACTCTTATTCAAGTCTTCTCATATATAAGGCAAGGGTCCCTTGGGTTGTGAACTGGAATTTTCGATTCATGAATAGTTGCGAGAAACGATTATTTGGTACAGTATTCAATTTTCAAGTCCACTGGCACTCAACCAAAGAACCACCAAGTCATAAAAAAGTAGTCTATAAAAGATCTTACCTTGTTTCCCATCTTCAATATCTGATAAAGGAAGAGACAACTCCTTTTTGGTATTATTGCAAGGAACCTCTGTTACAGCCATACAGAGAAATGTTGGTTTATACAAAGCATTTTGCACAGTTTTAAATTCTTTCGGACGTTTTTTGAAGCTTCTGCTAGCTTTGGCTCGAATCAGTGATTGCTCATCTTGAATAGCGTCACAATTTTCATATATTTTAGAAGTAGTGTTTTCTTCCTTGTCAGTCGACTGAGTAGCTGTATAGCTGACTGTCGGATTTTCATTGTAATCTTTCTCCTGCACTGTGGAGTTGTTAATTGTTGACACATCCTTTTTGCTTTTGGCCTTAAATTTTGAGTGACTGGTCTCTGTAAATAAATTCTATGATTTTCATTTGAACTAGGAATATAATTTCTTACATTTCCAATACACGGATAGTGGATGAAATTAATGGTCAAGTACAAGTTCTTAGTACCACAATTTGCACGACTGGCAATGCATTAAGTGATGATGAAAATGCAAGCTGCAATTGCTTTGTATTATTATAATTGCAAATTAAACCTATCATTAAATAATCATAAGGGAATCTGCTGCCTCTGAATTATTAAATGTTGCTTGTATCACCACAATACAACAATTTACCTGCCACCTGTGTATACGTAATATTTACTAATTTTTAAACTGGTATATGTGTGAAGAGCTTACCTGATGACTTTTTAATCGTCAAGTCTGAAGGAGTATTTTTAACTGCATTGCTGTAACTCTTTGAGGAGAATCTCTTCTTGATATGAAGTCTTCTCTTTCTAACAGGATTGGCAACTGGATCATCATCAGATGGCATGACACTTTTATCTGCTTCCTTTTTCTCCCTCTTTCCTTTTGTTATCGAAATGAATCTCTTCAGAAAACTTCTCTTGTGCTTGTTTCCTAAGAGGTAAACAGAAACAGAGGGAAGAATAAAGAATTCACCATGTTTCACAGTCACACCAAAAGATTATATAACATAGAAAGTTAACTACCTTTTGCCTTCTTGACTGGGATGACCTCATCATTGGAACCAATTTGCAAAGTTTCTACTGCACATAGGATGTCCTACAAACATTCATCTCTAACGGATTACTTTTTTATGGTATCAATTGCATGATTGAAATAATACACCCATTATTTTTAATGACTGTGGAGTCTAGAGTCAATTCTCAGGTTATTAGAGTGTAAGATAGTATTCTGTATCATAAGATTTAAAGACTTAAATTGAAATACCTGTTGCAAAATACTTTGACTAGGCTTTACAGGGGACACATTCTCAATAACTGGTCTAGATGGTTTGTTTTCATTTTTCTTCTGGTCAGATTCTAAACCAAAATATCCGCATAGCGTAAGAGTTAGCTTATTATTTATTTAATTAAGATAATATTACTTATATATACACACAGTGTGAAATAAATACTAACTTTTCATTTATTTATTTAAATATTACTGTATTTTTAAACCTGTATTTTTATCTGCAACAGGGTCACTACTGTCTTTTTCCTCAGACACAGACACACTTGTTGCAGAAGCTGCTTTGACGTCAATACCTTGAAGACGCTGCAAAAATTATTACATTTGAATATAATAGTTTACCAGACGGTGTCATTAGTGTGTTCATATTCTTGTCTGTATTTCACTACCCATACCTTCACTCAAACCTCAGCATTATACAAAGTAGGAATTACAATGTTCCCACGATTCCACGTTTTTATGTGTTGTATCATTTGAGTAAATGAATTTTGTGTACGTGATTATCGCAGAAATTATATAAGAGGTTTGTAATATATTCCAGAAAAAAGAGTTGAGAGTTTCCTTGGGCCTGGAGTGTTGACCACATTTTTTCCATACACACAACAATTTATAAGTCCATAAAATCCACAACTAGCATTCCTATTTAGAGAATTATTATTACTCGAATTCCACTGCTAAACAACATTTGCATGTTTCGCAAGCAAGGTCTCTCATCTATATCGGATTTTTTCAGGGTCTGCTGGGAGTAAATTTATTTTAAAAAGAATAATTGTTTATTTACCTTACGAAATTCTGTCAAGTTAGGATCATACTTTTTCTTCTGAGTACTGGTGTTCTTTTCGCCATTGCTCAACTGCAACACATTGAATTTATGCGGTTTAGTGAACACAGGTTGCAAATAAGGTGTTGTCAGTCGAATAAATGAATTCCTGGGATACTGTTGCTGCGATTTTCGTGACACAGTAGAATACTCTGTTCCAGAAATTGATTTGCTACGTTTCATTTGAGCTCGCTTATGCTTGTTCAAGTGAGATAGAAACCTTTCTGATTTGTCATAACTGAACAAAATAGGTGAAGCGAACTTGGCTTGTTTTACATTTGCATCTTGCACCTGCAAGCTATTGCTCATCCTCGTCAAATAGAGATCTGGTATATGAGACAGGGATGCATTGATGACTGGTTGTAGAAACATAGCTGTACTAGTGGAAGACTTTCTGGGATAAGTCTTTTTGCCACTAGGGCAAATATGAATAGTTCTCGAGTGAATTATGCTATTCATAGTACAGTCAACTCCCAGTGGTTCCTGCGAAGCCTTGTTTCTACGAACATACGATGACTGACCGGATGTTGAAGTTCGGTCGGTCGAATAAATTAATTCCTTGGACACTGATGGCTTAGTAAGAGCTACTATTCTGTTTTCATTAACTTGATCATCCATATCCTGATTGGCAATGCTCTGTAAGTCATTTTCAAGCTTGTTAAAATTTTTTACAGCAGATATCTTTTGACAAGGATTCTTCTTGATGAATTTTTTTTTCATATCAGCTGTTTTTCCAAAATCATCACTTGAAAGTTTTTCGAGATTGTTGTCTTTATTTTTTGCAGATGGCAGATGTTTGTCAGCACTGCTGACACTGACAGCAAGATTTTTATCATTCGAATCTTTGTCTCTAGCATCGGATGCTATTTTCTCTATTTTAGAATCAGATTGCAGAAAAACATTGGGCGTACCAGTGCTCATTTTACTTTCACTATATGAATCGTATGCTCTAAAGCCATATTGGATCAATTTATTTGGAAGTAACTGAGAGCCCTCAGCCTCACTTAGCGACCTCCTAGCAGTTTCTAATGCAGCTATTTCGAAGAAGGTGCGATTCGGCTTGGCAGTTTGATAGAACCTTTTGTTCCTGGTATTGTACACATTAGGCATAATATTTTTTGCTTGATCAGGTTTAATATCAGGAAAAGCAATAATTTTTGAAGAATTGATGACATTCCTCCTTTTCCTTGAGACAATTTTGGACGATTCTTGTTTAGGAAGTGAATTGTTCCTTGCTTTGCGATACATAGACAATGAAGTCATAGATTTCATCAGTATTCTTGGTGAGCGACGTTTCGGAATCCCAGTGCTTACTGCCCTCGCAGAAACCTCAAAATTCTTACTTGGAATTACTGAAAAAAGTGGACTCTCTTCTTTTTCATCCTTCTTTTCATCATTGGTCAAATTGCTGGGAGATTCTCCTATACATTCTGTACCTTTGATACTGTCAATGTTAAATTTGGCTTTCACTTGTACAGGAACTTCAATTTTGATACTGTGTTGCAAGCCCCCTATTTCCTGTTGGTCTTCAATTTTGAAGAACGACTTGAAGGAACGTACTCTACCATTCATGTTACTAGACATTGGTTCTTCAACAGGTATATTCAACAGGGGACAAGACTTCCAGTGTCTTAGACTATTCAGTTCTCTGTTTCTCTTGGTATTCCTGCAATCTTGCTGGCTATCAGCAAATTGTATTACATTGCAATCATTTGTATTTTTCTGCAGGTTGTTATCAACACCGTTTATCTTTTCTAAATGAATGACATTCATTTCCTTTCGGCAGTTGGGAAATGTATTAGTAGAATGGCTTGCATGAACAGTAGTTCTGGAGATTTGATTATGCTTTGTTATAATTGATCTACGGTCCAAGGCAGATCGATCTTTGCTAGTGGTACTTACTTCTTCACGCTCACTTTGCCTAGCATAAGGATTTAACAGGTATGGTACCCGATTTTCCGTGATATCTCTGAAATATTTATTGCTCACTGGTCCTAGTTCTACTATAGCGCCATCAAGCTCAGCTATACTGGGTTTAGCTCCCTTCACATTTCGTTCTATCAAGCTGCTATCGCATGTATGTGATAGCTGAAATACTTCTTCATGCTCTGTAGTTATAGCAGCCCAATCAACAGGTAGTAGTCTCCGTTTCACAGCACTGTTGCGTCCAGGTACTTCTGGATCAGCACGGTTTCTGCCAGAAGAATTGTTTGAAACTTTATTGTCATCAGTCAATAGCCTGACTGCATTGTTAAAATTTTCAACAGCATACGTTTGATTTCTATTCCGATTTTGATTAGCTACCAATTTTGAAGGCTGAAACTCCAAATCAGACCGCTCTGGATCATTTTTGTGATCGCTCACTACAGAATTGTTGTTGTTATCATTCTTTTGGATGACTTGATTCCATATAATTTCCTTGTGTTTTCCTAAGCCGAAATCAGTTGACCTATCCCACCACATTTCCGGTTCAACATTTACTGGATTCTCCATTTTCTTATCTGATTCTTGTAATGATGCAGCAAGATTTATTTCACCTTGATGTTGATTACAAATACCACTTTTCTTAGCACGAGCACATGACCTGCAGCAACAAAATTGTGATCCTGGAAAATGTGGTGAACTGAAAGAAGTGTTTCGTTTGTCTTTTAGAACAGGGCTGCACAATTCTGCAAAGCCAATGCTATCCCACAAAGACCCCTTGGATTGCGAGCGATTTGTAACCATATTCTTGAAGGATCTGCTTATTTGTTCTTTCTCAAAATTTGCGGAGGGGGTCGAAAATTTCTCAATCTTCCTCCTCTGTACATCAGATTTTTTCTTCATATTTTGATCTGAATCAACTTTGCAGTCCTGTGCATACTTTGTCTCCTGTGGAAAAGCCTTAATATGGTTATTTCCACAGCTAGTCATATATCTTGAATATTATATATGAAATCACTAAATTTAATAACTACATACAATTTATCCTTTCCTATGGCACAGTAAAATCTATCTTAGGTAGCCAGCACCCAGAAAAAAATACTCTATTCATAGAAAAGCTCATTTGTTTGACCGCTAACGATAAATACGTCATTTTTGAACTGTTTATTTACTTAAAATAAACTTTTACTTCTTCTAATGATAGTACCGAAGCATATATAGTGTTTTAATGAGTTTTGTAAGGTGCTATGGTGTTTAAAGGGTGATTACTAGATCTCCGGAAAATCCAGTTATCCGACAACCCTCCAGTCTTGCTGGAAAGGAAGAAGTTTACTGTACAAAAAGTATTTATCATTTGCTAATTACCTTGTTTAGCCCAATCCACAATAAATCTGGATTGTAGTTGATGTAGGCATAAGATTTATTATTATCAATCTCAGTGAAATCCTTAGAACTCAATGTTCTGGAAAAGTCTTGCTTGTCAAGTCGAGAAAGTTCCGATTCATAGCATTGAGCTGTAATATATTCATGGAAAATTTAGCTGAACATTACTATGTTGGAATTTTCATCACATTGCGTTAACATATTCTGGCAGAGTGCACCACTAGTCAAATAAAGTTACTACCGAATTGGTGAGAATGGTTAAAATTTCCCTACGTAAGGGGATGAAGAAAATATGACACATACAATTTAAATGTATCTAAAATCTGGGTTAGGTGCATACACACTACATCAGAGTTGAGAAAGCTGTTCTCCATGAGGGCCACAAGAACTGTAAGCAGGGGACATTCAATAAATTACTGAAAGTTGAGTTTGTTTTATACAAAATATATTTATTATTCATACAACTGAAATATTAGTACAAAAAGAAAGTGAAGATATAACTCAATATATTGTTCTGTTGCTTTGTAGCTTTGTAGTGTCATTGAGCATGTTATTCTCTCAAAAAACTCTTGTATAAAAAACGATAATACGAGAATGTATGCTGGCCGCACAAATACTCCTTGTGTCAAAATTTGCCGACCTCTGCACTACATCATATATCAAATGCAGCACATACCATGGTTACCTTCTTTCAGAATGCTGCTCAATTCAGAGGAAACTGAAAGATCAGTTCTCTTTTGTTGACTCTTTTTAAGCTTCTTAAATGATCTCTACAAAATAAGAATCAGATAGGCAAAATTTTGAAAAGGTATTATCTCTAATCGGTTATTTAGATACCAGTCTTTGAACGGGATGAACGTATGTTTTATTCCCAGAAGGAATAAAGATTTCTTGGAACGTTTTCCTTTTTACATCTCCCATTGCCGAATTGTAATCAGGATGGGTAGCTGCAGAATCAATGTGTGTACCCGGCTGATGACTAGTTGGAATTTTTCCATGTTTGTCCTGATAATTATTCATTTTAGGCCCTGCAATATTGAAAACCATTCTGAATACACTGCACAATCAAATTCAATTCCATTTCAAACAAGTATTAGAAATAATAGTTGTAATCTATGTATTTATCCTCATAACTACCTGCATTTTAAATATGCAATTTGACCATTCAACTGCTGGAGGCAGTTGCATGTCTTGTCATATTTAACATAGTATTACACTAAATGTTTTCCTATTAAAAAACTTTTTTGGTTTTAAGGTGTCACCACCTCAAAACAAAAACAAGGCAAGCAACATAATATAGCTATATGAAGGAACAAGAAAGATTTTTCAGCAATTCGTTATGCGTTATGTTATATAGTAAAACACCTAAGTTACGATCACATTCCATGATATAGTAGAACCTCGCATTACGAGTTTAATTCGTTCCCAGACCGTGTTACGATTTACTCGTATTACGAAGCGATTTTTCCCATTTAATTAATCCGTTCCAGCCTTCAAAAACCACGCAAAATACCCCTTTTAAGGTATATTTTAAACAAAAACGTTCAGTTAGAAATAAAATAACAATACATGTGTACATATAACAAAAACATAAGTGATTATACAAGAAATGAAGAGGTTTAATTAAGTTTTACAGTACACGCACTCCTCTCTCATGTTTTTCTATTATTTCTTTCTTCACTTCTATTGTAATAAGCTTTTACTTCTTATTACCACTATCTTTAGCACTTACTTTCTTTCGGACCTGTGGTTAACACCTAGAATTAACACATAATAAATCAAAATGCACGTAACACAATAAATTCACTAGCTGTGAACGCTCGGGATGTTACAATTACGAGATAAACACGTGAATCGAGTGAGTGCAGGCTGCGCTTGGTGGAAGGAGCGTAGTAAATTGAGCACGTTCTATTTCTTAGAATTCTTAGAAATCGATGACATCAATTAGCAAAGTTATCTATTACTTCTCTTTACCTTGCCACTGTGTATAACGTGTATGACGGTCGCACGTACTGCAAATTTGTACTCGTTGTATGAGACAAAAATACTCCCGAAAGGCGGCTCGTAAAGCAAGTTTCTCGTCATGCAAGTCACTCTTAATGCGAGGTTCTACTGTAGTTTAAACCTTTCAAAAGGTATTATTTCCTTCACTCATTTTCCAGTTTTTTGTTTAGATTTCTATATTCTAGTTACCTTGTGTTCGCGGCACTACACCCCTGGGCAAAGGTATTGGAAACCTTGGTGGAGGCTGGATGTATGGTTGAGCAAACTGATTTGGCAAAGGATCAGCATGAACCAATGTGGTAAAGCGTGGACGCATGGAAAGCATGTTTGGGTGCTGATATAGTTGCTGACCAAATGGATAGACGAGTGTAGGTTGGTATGGAACAATTGGAACATACTGGCACATAGGCATATAATCTGAAAATTGGTACCGAAGTTAGTACAGTAATCGAAGGGTAAACATACATACAGTGAAGTATTGTGCAAATAGAAACTAGATCATATACAGTGGATCCTCATAGTACGAGTTTAATTCGTTCCACGACCGGGCTCGTATTACAAAACGCGTTTTTCCATTGAAATTAATGGAAAACTAATTAATCCGTTCCAGGCTCCAAAAATCACGGAAAATGCCTTTGTTAAGGTATTTTTAAACAGAAACGTACAGTTAAAATTAAAATAACAATACATATGTGTACATGTAATAAAAACATACGAGATTATACACGAAATGATCGTGCAGATCGTCGACGTCGTTCGGTTGTATTGCTGTGCCAGGGGGGCTACACGCACTCCTTTCTTATGTTTTTTCTATTATGCACTCTTCACTTCTATTGTGATAAGCTTTATCTTCTTACCACTACTATCTTTAGTACTTACTTTTTTTGGACCCATGGTTAACACAAAATCAATCCAAATTATGCACGAAACACGAAATATTCACCAGCACATAACGCTCGGGACGTTACCGCTACGAAATAAACACGTGAATCAAGCGAATGCAGACTGTGCTTGGTGAGTAAAGCGCGGTAAATTGAGCATGTGCTCTTTCTTTCTTTTCTCTCTATTTCTTACAAATCGATGAGTCAGATAGAAACGCTATTAATTGCCTCCCTTTACCTTGCCTTGCTCGTCGTATGAAACAAAAATATTCACAAATGGAGGCTGATATAACGAGTTTTTCGTCTTATAAGTCGCTCGTGGTATGAGGATCCACTGTATATTTTACAGACAAACAAAGATAACAAATTATTTTTCCCCAAATACCATGGTGTCTATTTGATTTTCATTACTTTTACATGAACTTATTTAATAGATAAGCATCTCACCGCAGTGTGGAGGCCAAGGAATAAAGTTTGGTGCTGCAGATCCTCCTCCATATAGGTATGCATAATCCAGAGATACTTGATACATAGGTGGTCGATGTGACATCATTAATAGTATGAAAAATAATGAAAACTTAAAAAGAAACTAAACTGGAAACGGAGGAAACAGGAATATAGAAAGTTGGCCGGTTATATATGTAACCTAATCAAAGGAGCTGCAAATCATAACTGAACGTATGAACGTCAAAAAAAATGGACAAAAAACTGTATTAAGAACGATTCCCAGCATAACATATTTTGTATGCAAAAATATGGAAGTGATTTTCCAAAATGGTATACAACCTGTTATGAGTTCATAACATTGAAGATTGAGCTCATTGGCTTGAATATGTCATACGGTGTAGAAAAGGGTTTGCAAATAAACAGGATTTAAATGAATTAAATGTTTGCAGTACTGATACTTACTGATAAGGCAATCACTATCACTAATCCTTGAACCCAAGTCAAATACACTTGTATAGGTTTATGCATTTCTGACCCTAATAATAGCAACATATACTTCTTGAGTGGGGCTACACACTTTCACGCTCCTCCACATTTTAGGGAGATCCAGGGTGAGGTATACAATCCCAATACAAAAGTTCATTTGGGCTTTGGTTTAAAGGTTGGAAGAAACTTAAAATGTTTTTGTTCTAAATAAGGCCTGTGGCCACCAGCTCCAGAAGCGCTACCTTGGTATCAGATTACCTATAGCTATAAATACATTACTTACCTTAGCCATAACATCCCAGACAGCTGAATCACAGTCATCAATGATTCGCGTGACGTTGCGCGTGGAGTGTAAGAGTGAGCGAAAGATAGAGATACGCGAAGAGATGGCGCACACACACCTCGGAAAAATTAATCTAAATATTAAAAAGAAAATTGCGAGAAAATGAAACATGAAACGCAAAAATAGAATTAATTTAGAATATTTCACTAATATTCAAATACATGATATTTAGATGTCACATTGACATTGTGCATAGTTTGCTCCAGTATCCATCTCTGATGAAGTAGGGGAAAAGTTAAATCAAATGAGCAATAGTTTCAGGAGCAAATTGGCACATGGCTGTCCTGTATACAGCTATTTTTACGTAGATTGGTGAGAGAATTGTGTTAATAATGAAGATTAAATATTATTCCTATAAACCTGTAATGTTGATATACGCAAGATCGCGCATAGACGATGCTGGGTGGTCAATTTCAATACAATGCGGCTAACAGACAATATACGGTTGTCTGCTCGCATGCATGATTCAGCGGATATTACTATGTAACATGCGTTTTACCGTAATAAATAAATCAATTCCAGCAAATAGAAGTCGTTAAACCTCCATACTGATTTTACGACCGCTACTACAGTGATTATATGCGAGGAGAAGATACACCGAACAATGACTATCCTATCAATATTACTCACAGCTTGATTGCAGAGATACAATAACGACTGAAGTATTCTTGAAGACATAATTTAGCCAGTAATAGAGTGTTGAATGGATGGTAAGAAAATTATATGGTTATTACAAGGTAGGAATTTGATTAAAAATCCATGGTAACAATGTAAATATTATCAAGGGACAGCTGCAGAGAGATATGAATGCGAAGAAGAATAGCTATTTTTCAGATGGACAAGAACGGTTCTGTACGGCTTGTACTGGTATTATATATGATAAGACTTAATTAACTGCATGTACAAGTAATTACCGTTCTTTCACAAGAAACATCCAATGAGTAAAGCATTATTGTTCTCTGGAAAAATGGTTGAATAAATTTAGTTACTACAAATAAAGTTCTGGATTGACATCACAGAATCATAGTTCATGAATTGCTTGTACTTATTTAGGATTTCAGTTAATCATTATCGCGGGTAAGCAGTGGTATATCTCATTTCCGATGTGTTTGGGGCCTCAGTTGATCTCCAGGCCTGATTCAGATACCGAAGAGTTTGTGTTGGATTCGCATCGATGATGCGTCATCCATTAAAGCACTCGTAACATTTGAATTTAATATGTATATACAAACTAGGGGAACAAAGAAATGATTGTATTGATTCTGAGTTCATTTTATCGAACGCCAACAGCAAATGCCTCTATAGAGCGTCAATGCATAGATTATAGTCTACTTTTACCGTGTTGGTAAAGTTAATTAAAATTTAATAAAGGAAATCCCAAGCGTAAAATATGGTGCATTGGCAATTTCCTTCCATGTCGAATGAGAAATTCATTCAAAAATCGTTCTGAACGAAGCAAGCGCTGGTGTTACTGTGCTTAGATGCATCCATATCCTTCCTCGGGATTAGCTAGGAATTATTTTGGCAGCCCGCCGCCCATTGAGTCAACAAACCGGCGTTCTTAGGAATGCTAGTGCGGTATTGGTAAATATATTGGTTTCAATGGTATACTGTAGATATCAGGGAGGATAATATACGTACAGAAGTTATAAATGCTTGCATAAAAATAAAACAAGCTACAATGGAATACTTGCGAGTTGTTACGTTTATCGACAAGTGTGGCTTGTGAAGCTTAACATAATTAACATATTACATTCAATTAACGTGGAAATTTTGGTAAGCCTAAAAGATGCATAAAAATCAGGAAGCTCAGATCAACAGAGCTATAGTATAGGAAAATCTCCATACTTGGTTACCTGATTGATACAACAGCCGTTAAAAATGAAAGCCAAACAGAAATCGAAGCAAATAGAGCAGTACCGCTCACTGTGGCAGGGAAAAATCGATCGATCAATACCAACGTAATAATAAATCCCAAACCCCGGAATATAACGCACAACGATTGATTCCATACGGATAAAGAACAGGGCACGGAAAATTCATTTCGTATTCAATAGACTACTGTCGATTTTCGTAGGGTTAAACATATTTCAGTGCAGTACTTGGTCGTAAGTAATTAACTCTTGTACGAACAATATATCGAGTTATAAGCAATGAGGCATGAAGCTGGTATCCAGGTATGAACTATTATTTCTACTGATTAGTAGAGTAAATTATGAAATTGGAGTATTGATTTCGCTATCGAGATTTCTTACTGTTCAATATCAGACATTTATGAATTGATTTCATGGAACCTTTTACGGTGCCAGATTCGAACATCTGTTCCATGAATTGGATGAAAGGAAGGAGTAGTCAAGTCCGAAGTGAAATGCTATAAAAACGCATAACGTGTATTTTCAATACTTTAGTGAGGGAAGATTGTAGTTCATAAGATATAAGGATAGCGTTATGATGAAACGAATTGCATTCTTGGTATGACTATGACTACTATACAGTATATTTCTGGTGCGTTTGCAATTACTGAATTTGTATATATTTCTCGATAAAATACTTGGAGATTGGTTATACTGTGGATGTTGTTCGAACACTTGATTGTCCCCCTGGCTTCTGATGGTGGTTTTATCTTGCGGTATTCGTTTAGTAAAGTTATTAGAATGCGTGTGCACCTAGGAGTCGCCCACTTCAATTGTATTTCAGCTATACGACATAAATAATGTATAACAACAGCAACAACAGGAGCGCAATTTAAAAAAAAAACTTAACTGTTCGACTCGCTTGGTTCGGCACTAAACGATATCTGGTGCTACTATACTGTGCGGTCTGCCTCACTTTTAGGGTTTCGGGTCAGGATTTGAATTTAGAAGAAAGAAAAGGTATTCAAAAAGGAGGTAGATCGGATACTATAGTAACGTCTTCATCCGCTTTTATACTTTAGTCGGGCCTGGGACTCTGGGATATTTGAACCGAAATATTCGGCAACGAAAAAATAACACCATTGCTTTGAATGGCAACTACTTCCAAACTAGACGAAGTATCGTGGCCTACTTGTCCTTAAGTTGTTGTAACAGAGGATTCACAAATTTATCAGCTACTGTACGATATTTTATACAGTAAAAATTGAATGTGTTAAATAAATAGTCAGTAATTGTATTCGCCTGGAATCTCAGTAGTGAAGATTGTCATAAGCTAATGTATGCGTGTTGGTGTTTTTACTGGAGGCATATGCGGTATCAATACTGTTCGGATTTATTTTTTTGGGCGCGCGACACCGTAATGCGCTTACTTTAAAAATGCTTTTTGGTTTATCGATTTTCGTTATAGCTATTTCGTTCGTGTGCTTACGAATACGATAGCTTCTTTATTGATTCGTCATATGTTACAATCCACTGATTCCGATGAATGTCAGTTGGCTCGTAGATCACTTACATTTTTTTGCTTTTATGATATTCGTCGCTGAAGCCAATATTGTTTATCAATACATAGAATTTCTCGGTGGGATTCCTCCTCGCTATTTAATTAGTGCAGTAGCTAGTGTCTAGTGATGATAAATATGCTCTTAAATACGCATTTAATCAGTTAATCATAAATTAATTATAGTCAATCAAGCTATCAGGTGTTTATTATTATTATTAGACAGCGATCATTATTAAACAGGGAAATGTAATTAATCATACAAAATTAGTTCAGATCGCTAGACGTTGTTGAATTTTTGTTGGTGTTTATGTAGAACGTCTGTTGTGCATATGGGTAATATATTTCTTATTTTATTATACAGATGGCAGCTAACGCAAACTCCGTGCAGTCTCAACAACAAAAAGATGCTGCTGATCAGAATTTTGACTACATGTTTAAATTACTTATCATTGGAAACAGTAGTGTAGGGAAAACGTCATTTCTGTTTAGGTATGCTGACGATTCATTTACCAGCGCGTTTGTATCGACTGTTGGAATCGATTTCAAAGTCAAAACGGTATTCAGACAAGATAAACGTGTCAAGCTTCAAATATGGGTATGGAAATTGCAGCTTCAAATCATTGCTTTGTAATAATTGATTCGTTAAATATTCCTTTACACATTGACAGGACACTGCAGGACAGGAAAGATATAGAACAATTACAACTGCCTATTACAGAGGAGCTATGGGATTCATATTGATGTATGACATCACCAATGAAGATTCATTCAACAGTGTACAAGACTGGTAAGAAAAAGTAGAACTTCGAGCACAAGAAGTGCGGTTCTCTACGAAACCCGGTTTGGTCACCCAGACCCAAGATAGCCTAACATACGTCGTTTTCCAGATGGACCCACTCGCTATTTCCTACAGAGCTTTGTGGGCTTCCCTTATATTACAGATAATGTCTGTGTAATTTATTGAATCCCTCAATCTTCCCTTTATAGTTTGGAAACAGGAATTGAATAACATTGAACCTTCTTTGCAGGTCAACTCAAATCAAGACATACTCATGGGACAATGCACAAGTTATTCTAGTTGGCAACAAATGTGATATGGAAGATGAGAGAGTTGTCACTACTGAAAGAGGAAAGCAACTTGCCGATCAGTTAGGTAGGAAATATCCCTTTGTTGAAGTTTAGAGTTCAATGAATATGATGTGCGGTTTAAGTGATACTATATTCTTATTCAAGGTCTTGAATTTTTTGAAACAAGTGCGAAGGACAATATAAACGTCAAGAATGTTTTTGAAAGGTACAGCGTTACATTTCTTATATTTTTTATTTATCAAGTTTGATTTACATACGGGGAAATGTTTTTTCAGACTTGTAGACCTGATTTGTGATAAGATGTCAGAAAGCCTCGAAACGGATCCGAACATGGGCAAGGCGAAAGGTACACGTCTCAAAGAGGAGCCTGCTGAAAATGGTTCCGGGAACTGTGCTTGT
This sequence comes from Halocynthia roretzi, assembly GCA_013436055.1. NCBI lineage: Eukaryota > Metazoa > Chordata > Ascidiacea > Stolidobranchia > Pyuridae > Halocynthia > Halocynthia roretzi. The sequence goes on along the minus strand of QRAM01000075.1, from coordinate 212,710 downwards.
TAATTTAACATGTGCATCAGTAGCAATAGGATTATACTTCCTTGTCTCATCTATCTGGTTAATAACTGTATTTAGCGAGCCCTGCAATAGTTTGCAACTTGCAATGGAACGTAACTACCATCATGAAGCAAAACATCGACCGGGGAGTGCAATATATTTATCATGTTAAAATCTTCTAAACTGCATGTTTTTGCATCGGTAACACAAATCGCATTCACTTTCTTCAATACAATTTTGGGGTGTGGCAATTCAATTTTTTTTAGTTATGTTGTATATTTGTTTATTCTCAATATATACTTGTTACTATTTTGCACATATCATAAGCACAGTAGTTCTACTGGTTAAGGGTTCACTGTACGAATCCATGATACCAAGACATGTACGATTAAACAGGTCAAAATGTGCTCAAATTCCAATGCTATACTCTGCTGTAATTATTTGTTTGTTACTGCTGATCAATTCTGAATCAGGTCGAAGTCTTCAATTTTTAACATTCGTAATACATATATATTCTCTGTGCCACATTGAAGCAATCGTCGTATTTGAAGGGGAGATATTATTGTTCTTTCAAGGTACTTAGAATTGCATTATCTTTTCTGTAGATAATTGGTGCATATATGTTAACCTGTCATTGTGTTATGTACTAGTTCCATTCAATTTCTTTTTGGGCATGTAAATTTGGCGAATCTACAAGTCATGATGCATAATTATGTTAATGCCATGGAAGTCATGCAAATGTTTTAACTCAATGCAGCAATTAGTGGAAAGGTAATTATATAATATCACACTATCTTCAATTCATGTGTGTGCATGCACAGTATGTTTCGTACGATGTTACTTGTTTTGTGTTGAAATATATAACTTGAATGTGAGCACGTCTAACATTTGCTTTGTTATCCTAATAGAAGAGCTATATGAAATGTCAGGAGATCTGTTAAGGGTTAATTTTAGAATTAAATCACATTGTTGGGCGGCCCATAATGCAAGATTATAGGATTATAGATGTTATTAATACATGTACACTGATGTAATATGAAGATCAGGACATATTTAGGTGGAAAATAGACTTACTAATGTAAATTTTATTGCATCCATGCCACATCCAAAAGACGTGACAAATTTGTCCTGGGATTAGAAATTAATAGAAATGTTCAGCTGGAACCGACCAAGTTAAACAATAAATACAATACTTAGTGTTGTAGCAATGTATACTGTGAAAGTATTACCTGATAGGAATGCTTTTCTTACTGGACAAAATAGGTAACTATGATAATAAATAAACTATATTCCATTTTCTACTGCATTTATATTCTTTAGTCATATAAAATTGAAGAAATGACACAGCGACAATTTAGATAGCCACATTACATGTATTTAACATGGACGCGGGTATATTTGTGCCTGCTATGGTAATTGCAGATATATTTTACTCCATTCCAAATCAATTACAGCATTTGTTAAGGGTGTTGCTTGCTTCCTCGAACACCTGTGAAGACGCACGTATTGATACGAATTTAGCATATCGATGTATACAACAAATAAAATCATTTCACTGATTTCTATTTGGTAAGGATGGCTTAAAATGACACATATTTCACCATTTCATACCTCATTAAAAGCAACATCATGAAAAAGCTCTTGAATAAAACGACGAGAAGTTATCCGGAAATTGTACTGAGCTAACATCTCAGAAACTGTGTAATACAGTTCCAATGAATTGAACATTTCTGGAAATTTCTCTTTGAGTCTGCAGAAGAAAATGATACAACAATACAAGGCAACATGATATTTTAAAACAAATGCTGAATACGTACAGCAACAACCCTGTTTCATTCATTTTTACTCCAACTGAACTTCCCAAACTTGTGACCATTCTTAAAATGTCTTGCTGTATCATATCGTTTTGATTTTCAGCAGCCGAAGCTATGGTATCTGCCATGATGTTGAAAAATGCAATTACAAAATACAGTGTTAGTGATTTATCAGAGATTAGACCGAAAACAAACCTATCAAAGTGTTTTCGTCAGAGGATGTGTATTCGTCGGGAGATGACGTTGTGAAGAAATTCAGCTTCATAGATGAAAATTGTTTTGCCCTGTGTCTATGGGGCAAAAAAGCGATAGACACATCTGATACAGGTTTCACCTGTTTACACTAAAAAAATTGAAGGTGTAGTTTAAGAGCTGTATGTATTCAGAAATCTGAGCAAAATGTGAGAATGAACTACACTTGTTATGCAGGAAGGAAAGCGAATTACACAAATTTTCAATTCTGTAGTCTCACTAATCTTAATCACTACTGGCTTTTGTTATAAAGTGAGTGAAGTTAAACTTTCCCTTCCACTTTAGCTCTTGAGCCATTACTAACACGGTTACTAATTGGCTTCATTGCAATATAACTCAACTGAAGAGGTTTTTAAATATTGCGATAAATACCGAAACATGACACAAAGATAAGTGAGCAAATCGGTTGGCGCTGATCGAGTTTGACTGGTTCGATGCGAGGTAGCCCCAAACCTTCATTCGTAAAAAAGACCAATAAAGCGAGGTAATAAAAGAAGTTAGAGGTGGATAACATTACACAGATATACATTCGCCAGCAACAAATTTCAAGTAACCTTGCCTAAACAAGTTCAAAAGCTTAACATTAATATTTTAAGCGCAATCAGTTGGGTCTCAAAAGAATACTGGCTTGGCAAGTTTAATAACAAGCAAAAAATCGTAACTATTCACAATTCATCTATATAAAACAATCTGGTTCCACTTATTCGCAATCTTGTCTATAATACTGTACTGCATTATATATTACTATTTTGCCGGGTATTGTATTGTGTCTTTAATGTTAAAGTTATGTCACAATTCAGTAACAGATTTTAACACTGTAATATGTTATGCACACACTAACATACACATACATACATACAGTTCTACTTTATTTACGAGACAAATTCAAATTAGATCAAAAGAATGATTGATTTGCCTTCTGTAGTTTAAAATGCAAAGTTAAAATTGAATTTTGAGACAGAAAGTACATAAAAAATCCACCAACCTTGAATAAAATATTTAAATCCCTCGGTAAAGCTATTCCAACAAAGTGTGTGGTCCTGTTGATTTCTCTGCTAACTTCAGCGGGGACAGGATTAGCTGAACTGTCAGACAAGCTGTATCGGAAGATATAATATATAGGCAATCGGCAGTATAGGGATGCTATATATACTGTAAATAAAATAGAACACAAGACACTATTGTAAAGAACTGTAAAATTGATTACCAGAAGTTGCTGATTAGGGATGTGTATTATACTACGGAGGATAGATGTTGTATCTTCGCAATAAGTCAGAAGTTTAAAGATTGAGTATAAGGATATGTAGATACTGAGAAAAAGTGTTTCCAGCTTTTGATCAGCAATCAAGTCATTGGCCGCGTCAGGGGATGAAAATAGTAAATAATTTGAAGAAGCACAACAAATAAGGAAACCTTAGCTGACGAAAATCACACTTCAGGCTCCTTTTTCTTCTATCTAGACGTTCCCGCAATGAATTAAATGTACAGGAATCTACAACAGAAGAAATTAACATAACGCAATATACAATTACATTTCATACCACCTTATTATTTCCTATTCGCTACAGTATTGCGTGTCTGCACTGTATGTAACAGAACAGTATACCCAAGCATGTGTACAAAAAGGCATTCAGCAAAAATATCTCTTCCCTTTGTTAATTCCCAAACTTCTGTGTATTTAGAGGATGAACCTAAGCTGTTTAGTCTTATTGTTAAATATACTATGCCTGGGCAGTTTGGACTACTTTGGAATATTTCTTCAAACAACAAATCATCGATGGAAAATCATTATGAAAATAATGACAATACCTTGAAAGGAAATATTCAAACCCTTTGTTATATTATCTTGTAATGTTTCATCCAGATTCTGCCCCTCATCTGACCTGCACAGGGAAATAATCGTTTATAATCAACACTTACTGTAGTTCCATTTATTTTCTAATGTTGGCCTACTACATACTTAACTGGAGATGTCTCTTTGCTGCTGGACTTAGAATCACCATTAGGATTTTTTGGACTGGGTGTTGAAGTTTTTGTATAACTTGGAATGAAGGCCGAAGATTCACCAAACCACTCTACCATCTTATTGGAAACACTCTAAATGAGAAACCACAGAGACCATGTTTTATCACAGTGCTATGAAACAAAACTAGAGTTAATTAAAATAAGTTAAAGAGAAATAAGAGTGGAAAAATGTCAGTTTCAGTTGAAGTTACATACTAGCCATCCTAATTCTTTCAGTTCCTCAGCACCACAGACAGTTTGTGAAATGATGGACAAACAGAACAGACAAGTACTACGGATTGATTCTATTCTCGATGTCTCAACAAGCATTTTAAGTCTTTTAACTATTCCATAAGGCCGAAGAAGATCAAGACCCTGTGTGCTGCTTCCGATATGCCCCTGTGAAAATGTATTTATTTAAATATGATAATGAAAATAAGAACTCATCATATAACTATTTATTTAATGTCAATAAAATTTGGAAATTCGAAGTTTTCTATAGTAGCAAAATACTAATAGTATAGTACAGGTTGAACCTCTCTCGATGACCATTCATTAGTGTGTTAGATGCTAAGGCACCAAAAACTATTTACATCTCAGTCAAATGTAGCTCTTCCGGATGTCATCCAGGAGATCAAGAGGTGCAGACGATTGTGAAACATTTATATTATGTGAAACAATAAACTCCTTGTTTCGAAGCATTATTGGTTGTACTATTTCCTATTCAAAGCTTTGTTTTATATTTGATAACACAGCAGTATGTATGTGAAAGGGCAAAACTAGTGGTCGAACATGGGCATTCATTCCTTCAGAAGTGAATTTCTGCATACCGACATTTTCTTTGGTGCAGCAATGGCCAAGGCCCAAGGAGGTTCAACCTGTATTTTATTAAATACTCACCAATGCCCATAAAGTTGCTTTTATTGAGGTCAAATGCTCCGATATTGTTTTAAACGTTGTGAAGGTAACTGTCTGATCATTAGAATCAGAGCAATAATTTTCGTGCAACTCCAATTCTTCGTCGAGTTTCTTCACGAGTCTGGGAACAATCTTTTCCTCTTCAATAACACAAATTCCTTTATCATGTTGACATAATTCACCGTACATATGGGACGGAAGGTGAACAGGGCACACCTTTTTCCTGAAAAATCATCGAGCGAATAAAAAAATGCAAGCATCTTCTACACAAAGTCTTGTTTCACAAACTTTGTTCCAGATCTTCGAACAAATTCTCCATGATCGCTTGACTTTTCAAATGACGACAATGATATTTTTAATAGCTCCTCGACTTGCAGTACGTAACGTTCATTCACTGTATCCCACCAACGGTTTATTTCTCTTGTTAGATATTTGTTTTCTGACAAGGAGTCAAATCCGAGAGGGTGCGACATGAAACGACAGATGAGCAAGGCGCCAGGTTCACGGAGATGTAATACACTTGGACGCAGTTTAACAATAGCATCTAGATATTCCTAAAATATCATTTGTTCAATATATTAACATACTGATAAATGTTTACTATTTAACTCTAAATAAGTATTACTTCAAGTATTTCTCAGTTGTATAATTGAAAGTACAATACATGCTATTCAGGAATTAGTGCTGATACAACTATTCTATGTAATGCAAATATGCTTAAGTTGGAATTGAATACACAATGCATAGTAATATCTAAGATTTATAAGAGCTATGTTCATAATTTTATAGAAGAAAGGCGAGCATGTTCAGATTATTTGATAAAAATGCTGTAATCTTGCAAATTCTCTAGGATTTTAAATAGTATATCTACATCCCTGTAGACAGGAAAAAATAGACATTGATAAAACACTTACGTATTCATCGCATGCTTCATTCATAATATTTAAAGCCTCCATTGCAATGGAACTACTTGTGTCATACAACTGAGTGATGAGCAAACTGATGCCCCATGAAACAAAGTCAGGAACTTTTGCACGGATCAGAACTCGCATGTAGCTGGTTGCATACATGCGCGAAGCCTGAATATAGTGGTCAATACCATAGTGTTGTATTTTCTGCATCTAACATATGTTTTTGTTCGTCTAGAATTCAACATACCTCATTGCAAGAGACGAGTACTTTCTTCAAGAAATATTGGCTAGAACTTTCACTTGTGTAAAATAAGCTTGACACGACCAACTTGATTAAATTTTCATGAGTAGAGGCATTAGAAAGACTGTTCAGTCTGAAAAACAAATGTATAAACCACAACATCATGCACCTACTGTGAATTTATTCATATATAAAATACGTAAAATGCTAGACTGGCTGGTTTTTTTTCATAGTGTTGTCAATAAAATTTAATACTCCATATAAATTTCATTTTTCGTATCTAGCCAAAATAAAAAAGATTAGTGAGTGGATCTTGAGCAAAAAGTTAATTTACGATTATAAATTTCAAAAGTTTCGTGCCAACTTCTTAAGTCAAAAAATGCAGTTATTCATGCTAATGTGAGATATATAAAAGAGTAATTATGAGTATATAGAATACCTAAAGCAATGAGAAACTTACAAGTGGGAAATTTTATGTTGCTCTAACATTTCAGCACCTCTTCCAACGGAGGACAAAGCACCAAGCATTAGGAAATAGTCTCGACTACATGTTGACAGCAACTTGCTATTCCCTTTCATAGTCCCGTCCCCGTCTTTTATTAGCTAAATAAATAAATAATAGATAGGAAAAAAGGGTCACTGAAACGGTTGGTTATTCACAGCAGGAATGGACAAAGCATTGATCGATTGATCGCTAACACTTTCTTAACAAGAGTATTATAATATTTGATTATGCAATCATATAGTATGATCTAGGCCCTAGGGAGCTTGAAATCGATCGCCGACATGGTCACGATCACGTGGTCCTATTTCTCAGACTACACAGGCCAATTTTAACATCAAACTGAATCATGCTATTATTATGTTCCAGCTCTGTGACCATAGTTCAGGCCTGAAACTGTCCCATTCATTTCTTCTTTTTTGTGTAGCTTCTCATAGAAAAGGCACCACCTTTTTCTCAAATACCACATATTTCAGGGCGAATGAAACAGTAATATTTGGCCAACAGCCTTGAATTAATACCCATTCTTAACGAAGATTATTATCACACTGTTAGTAGCAATCGATCAATCACATCACAATTAAGACAACATTCTTCTGACTGAAATACTATTTCCTTAATCCTATCAAAGTAGAAAGAGATAATGATGAACTTACATTCATTATATACAAGACAATGTTTTGGACGAGCATATTAAGAAGTTTGATTCCATCATCATCAGCGTTTGTTAAAAACCTTACTAGGTGGCATCCAGCTTGGATCATGGGCCTGGAATCAAAAAAAATTCTCATGATAAAAATAAAATATACTAATATGAATAACATTCTTGACACAAGTTTATGAGCTACATAGGCATAACAGATAAAGTGAATAAAAATGCTGTGACCAGATGTAGTAACTATGAAGAAAATACTCGACTGCGAACAGAGGCAAGTCTCTAATATAGTTATTATATTAGAATATTCTATTACTGTTGTTACAATATTACTAACATAATCTTTAACATAAAAGATATTATAGATGTACATTCATGTTCATATTTTAGCCACTAGTAGGCGTTGGAGTGGTGCTAAATAGGATTTCATCTCCTCCGAACCTGAAGGGAGCCTGAACCCGGATTTTCTTTGTTCATACATTATTCTGGGATGCATCTGGACCTCTGTGTCAAATTGATAGGGATTAGGCAATGATGTATGATTTTGAATATTTCCTAGCTTTCAGACATCTCTACCTCCATAGTTAATTTTATGCAATTGAATTATAGCAAAGTTTTACCTGTTGGGGTCATCAAATCTGTCTCTGGCATTATCGAGCTTGCAAAAAGGTCCAGTATTAGGCATAAAGTGGTTTATCAGTCGTTTGATAAACCTCTGGACTGTGTCATTGTAGCCAACAAACTTCAAACCTCTCAAGGAAGGTGTGTTTCTGTGCCATGAATCAAGAAATAACGAAGATACAGCATCCCATTTCCAAGATGTGAAATCTTTCAAGGCAAGCACCTATTGCAGAATAAATTGAAGATGATATAAAGAAAAAAATTCTAACATGTTTTCGTATTTTTTCTAGATCAATCCTCTCTGTGACTAAGGCATACAGGTTTCTAGGCATACAATGGGTAAAATTTTTACATTTGCAGTGTTTTTTGAACTTTTGGAGAATTTTAGAAAATTCTTGGAATACCGGAGTGGAATTCAGTAAATACGTAACTCCTAATAAATTCAAATTGTAAAATATATAATATAGGGTGTCCATGGAATCCTATCTTAAAAAATCATTGCAAAAGCAATTATTATATGACAGAAAAAAGACAGAAAAAGCACAATGTGCTCCGTGGTTAATTTTGAAACCATATCAGATGTGTAGACTCAGCGGAATTGCAGGAATAGGTATGGATGAAATCATTTGTCATGTTGATTAATTCTTATAGAACTGTAATAAATGTGGTTAAAATGTAATAAAGTGTGTTTTAAGTGTATTAAATGTGGGTAAAGGAAGCTTCAATATTTTCTCCTCATTTCGTAAGAAATTCTACATATTTCAAATTGAAAAAAGCTGTATGGTATGTTTCCTATTTCACAGATAATAATTTGATTAACCTACTCATTTCAAGTTATATTTTCAGGATATATTTCGATTTCTTTTTCTTTGCAAATTTCAAAATATAAGATATTTCATGATAGTTATATTAGTTAAAGCAGCACCCCATGAAAATAAGTGTCAACAATTAATTAGTATACAGAGACACTCCTCATATAACAACCGCTTACCGTTATCAGAACAGCCAAACTACGAATGTTCCTCACACTTACGACCATTGGATAGTTTTTCCGTTATACTTTCATGAATTTAGTTATTCAGAAATCCATATAGAACTGATACTAGGTAACTTATCATACTTTCATGGATTCTATCTCTTAATAAAACAATATCTAAAGATGTTTTTTCCAGGTAATTGGAACGTATTCTAGTCTTTAAGTAAGGCGTTCACTAACCAACCAATTCCCTTTATGGTGGCTGGAATGAAACTGGTCATTAATTGGAAAGAACATATGTATATTTCCTACATATTAATAAAGCAGTCGGAGTCAAAAGCTCGTGTACCAATTCCACAACCCTAATTGCTCTCATGCTATCTCCATCATAAAGAAGCATAAAAACCCATACCTGCGTTTCCTTAATTTTTGCAGTGAGTTGATCATCTAGAAAATCACGGACAATCGTAAGAGATCTGCTCCTTCTAACCATCGACAGCGAAGAAGATAAGGAAAAAGAATTTTCATCTGTGCTCGATTCTTTACTAATGCTGTCCTGAGAACCGGAACGGCTAAATGAGGCTGATGTTGGATATTGTTCCATCTTTTCTCTAAATTTGAGACATCTTCGTTATTTCGTTAGTACAGTAATCCCTCACCTATCGCGGTTAACTTTTATCGCTTAAACATACTGTACTAGTACTGTACGGTACGACATTTATCATGAAATAAAATACATACAATATTACATTAAAATTCATACAATACAATATTATATAAAATCCGCAATGTAGTGAATACGCGATAAGTGAACCGCGATATAGCGAGGGACGACTGTATATATATGAACAAGTCTATTTGCCAGTTCACTACTGTAGAAATTAGTTTCAAATATATGTTATAAATCAGTTGTAGTTGTCAATTGTAGTACTATTACAACAGATTTATTTCAGTTGTCATTCAAAGATTCCACTGTTTGGCATTTGTTCAGCTACTAAAGCCCAGTTTGACAGAACCTTCTTTAGGGACTGTCTTTGATGCAATTATCAATTTAGTAGCAACTCGATTGCAGAAGGACTGTATGTTTGATTGAGATAGATCTATTCGAGAACACACAGGCCTTGTGATTATAGTTCATTTCTGCTATGTTCATGTGATACTATTCATTGCGACATTACAACGAATTGGAAAAGAGATTCGAATGGCATTGAAAAAACATTCAATACATTAGTTCTTAAAATAGCACTTGTTACCTGTTGAGTTTATAGTTATTCACTCGAAAAAGAAGTTCAGTGAGATATATGGAGAACGGAGCAGCAGGTTTATGAAAGAAGTTATGGGCTTCTTGAAGACGGTTTATGGTTATCCCAGCAAGACTAAAAAGGAAATTCTGAATAAAACTAGGAAATGTCATATTGATATGGTAATATGGTGAAGAATAGTCATTAAGGACTTCTCATTTAATTTTCTTACAGTCTCTCCTGAATATCACTATTCCGAGAGGTTGCTTTCCTCATTAGCTCAGGCAGACACTCCCTATAAATAGTAGAGAAAGCAGTATGCTGATAATGCTTCTGGATATCACTGTCTGTCTCAAATTCGTCATCTCCTTTCAAGTCAGAAAAATTCGGTAGCAATTTGTTTGCTAGTCGTAGTATACCACCGAGTAATATTGCAGCACTGGTTGCTGCATGAGGGTCTGGGCTCAATACAACATTCACAAGGTGCTGCAAAAATAAACCAACCAACCATTACTGGTATTAAATAAATTCTTCCAGCTTGAAATAATTTCATGCAAATTTTTTCTTCTAATAACTAAAAGGAAAGAATTTTCTTCTACGGCTGCATTCATCATGATGAATAATTCAAACATTGGCTGGAGGTGAAAGTGATCGAAGAGTTCTAACCTGAATGAGATTATCTCTTATAAAAACAGAGAGCAAGACGGACATGTAGCAGTTTATTAAATCCGGGCGCGAGTTTGAGTTCATTGGCAAGCAAACTTTTCCCTCTGCAGCGATAAACAGATTTGACAAACGCCAACTATCTTGGAAGGAGTCTGTAGCTAAAACAAAATAAGAATTTGGTAATACTCAGCAGCCTCAAACGGCAGTCGTCAGCATATCAGTATCACTTGCTAGGTCGTAGCGTATCACTAGCTAGGTTAGCATACGAAATTAAATTGAAAAACACTAGAGTAAAATGGCTTAATATAGCCACAAGACGAAACAGTCAGCAAACAAAGGTAAGAATAGCCTTCATATGAGGTGTTAATTGATAGGTGTTTTTGATCACACTGACTTGAGATATGATTCAAAATCAATTATGGTGAGTGTATTTTCTATCATCTTCCTCAGTAACCCCCACATTGAAGTAAACTTACTCAAACTTTGCAAAGCTTCCGAAAATTCGCTTGTCCATTTTGGTTCTGGAATGCAGAAGATTTCATACAGCACAGACAAAGTTGCCTGCTGAAATAATAATGATTATTATTGTTAAGAGTTGAACTAAAATTGATATTGGAA